>MVJL01005987.1:0-17794 GCA_002156465.1 Macrocentrus cingulum | reverse complement strand
ATATTATATTGAGGAATTGATGGAATGTATATACATACATGAAATATTTAAAATGATGGTAAAAAAATAGTAAGGTTAAAAATTTCGTACTCACTTTGCGCCTTGGGACACGTCCGTCTTCGACAAAAACCCGGGAAAAACTGGTTGACGTGGTCGAAAGTATTGATTTTTCATGGCCTACTGTCTTATCAGTACACGTCAGAGATAACAAAAAGCGATTAAGTCAGGCTCACCGAACTTTCCCACGAAAACTGTCAGTTCTTCCCGGGTTTTCGTCTAGTGCGGACGTCTCCAGGAGTGCAGTGAGTGAAAATTTTTGCATTTCGTCATTTTATTAATTTTCGCACAATATTAAAATATATTTCCAAGTACTATTAAAGCACAATCACACTATTTTTATCGAAAAAAATGCCGTTTATACCGAAAAAGACGACGTTTGCATAGAAAAATCATGCGTGTTTGCACCGAAAATGCAGGAGATTTTCACCTCAACCGACGTCAATTCCATCAAACAATTAAACGGTCTAACACTAGAATATTTACATTTTCATATCGATATATGATGAATTTATTTAAATAACGAATTAATCAACGAATAATTTTCAAAAATAATAATGTATAAAGTGTTTCACTCACTGAGTACCTTGACACATCTGCATTGGACAAAAACCCAGGAAGAACTGGTTCACGTGGTCGATTGTATTAATTTTTCCTTATCTCTCCGTACGTCAGAGATATCAAAAAAACAATTAAACAATTACCAATAAAGCCAGGCTCACCGGAATTTCCTACAAAAAACTGACAGTTCTTCCCGGGGTTTTCGGTCAGTTTAAACGTCTCTAGAATTACAGTAAATAAAATTTTTTCCATATTTCTATCCAACTATAATTTTTACATACCATTAAAACATATTTTTAAACTTCTTTAAAATTTTTTTTCCTTCATTTAATAATTTTTTTCCTCCATTTATTTAATCCTGTTAAATAATCTCTATTCTACTGTAAGTTTTCATATTTTCCAAATATAAACCTAACAAATATCCGGCCTCCATTTCGCTGTATATCTCATATTTTCGTCTCATTAACTATAGATCAGAGAAACCCAAAATACCCGTCAAAAAAATTGTCAGTGATACGAGCTAAATCTAGTCAGCCCGAGGGATGCAAGAATATAACACCAGCAGCAGCGAGAGAACTTGTAGCTAAAATGAGATTGTAAAATCGATGCCGAGCTTTACTGCATATATACACGTCACACCTATATATAATACATAAATTTATATGCTCAAAGTCATATATCCCATGCATGCTGTAATAAAATTTTCTCATGAAAACTACTCTAAAAAATTTATTCCAAATTACTCATTGATTATAGCGAAAAAATTTATTTAAAATATTTTAAATAATGCTAACAAAATTTTTTTTTACTTTTTTCAGATATAACTACACCCCCCTGTGCCAACGTTAGGTACAACAGTCTAGCCGATGTGACGTCACAGGAGTTGGGCTTCAATCAGCTTGATTTTACGCCTCTGGTAGTCTCGAAAATTCGGTAATTATTAATGCATTATTTAAATATATATTTTCATGTAAACACGAAATAATATATGGCAACAAGGGTTGAATTTTATGTATGTAGGTTAAAATTAATTGAATTTTCACGGTCTATATGAAATTTCAATTATCGATTAGTTATATGGATATTGAGTGTCATCACAAATCGATTTGAACAATTTTTTTTCTTCTCGTGTCGTCAGCTGGCAGACGGTCTACTGCAGCAGGGATTAATGAGAATACTTTATAAGCTCTTAATCCTAAAAAAAGAACTATCTGAAAAAAAGTTTTTTTGTATATACTTTTCCGTCTGTTTCTCTTGCTTTTTGTGTGCTACTCACACACATACACGAATCTACTGTGGCAAGAATTCTCGAGGATGGTGACGTAAAGGGGATTCAAGAGGAACAGAGAGAAAGAACGCCTCGAGAGACTTGCCAAGTGGGTATTAACAAAGTCATTATAAGATCTCGACATTGTTAGAAGTGACTTCACGTTCACGCCCGACTACCCCCGTCTGTCTTTCAGTCAACTTTTTCATCAACTCTTGCACATTGTTCTTGCATTATTATTTATTATTAAATTTATGCGTAATGTCAAAGTATGAAAAAAAAAAAAAAAAAACGTTTTACAATGAGAAAAAAATTTGTTTTTTATTTAATAACGCGTGATAAATGTATTTTTGACTCATCTGAAATTTCATTAATTTATTTTCATTCAACTGAATAAATTATTGTTATTATATTAATTATAGCCGACGGCTATTCAATAAGCTATTTATCTTCACTTTTGAATCACTATTTAAATTTATTTTTAAATTTTAAATTAAAATTGTTGAATAAAAGATTTTTTTTTTTAGGCATGTAAAAATCTTTCTGGGGCGTGGAATGACCGAGGAGTCCGCGAAGAGACTATAGTAACATTATTACATATTTTAAGCCGGATTTCGATTCTAAATTTCCAAAAATCTTTTCTTTCTGCGTCAGGAAAAATAGAACAGAAAAATATTTCTAATCTATAAAGTCAAAATTGGCGTGCATAAAAAGGGATTGTGTTTAAATCAAAATATCTTTGAAACTACTAAATATACAGAAAATTTTGTAGAAATCATTTTTATAGGCAATTTTATTTACTACAAAAAAGGTTTCTATCAAAATTTGTCTAACTCACATATTTATCAAGATATTAGCAAGTTAAACAACTTAAATTTTTCAGTGACTTCTTCGAATTTTAACCATGCAATATAAATTATAAATATTAAAAAATATATAATTAAAAAATTCCCAATAATTAAAATTGATCATTATTATTGATAATTAACTTGTGATTACATTGAAATAAAAAAATCAGCAGTTATACGAGTATGGCTGACTATATTCGCAGTTAACTACTTGGCTGTTATACATAAAATTAATTAAATCATGAAAATTCGTATATAAATATTTAGTACTGTTGAAATTTTAATTAAACAATGTTAATTACAATAAATTTCATGCTTTAAAATTTCATTTTATTATTAAATAATACCTCTTGGCCGGAGAAAAATTAATGATAATAATTTATTTATATATTGAAAAATAATGATTTTTTTTTCTTTTGAATTTTTATTTTTATCCCAATTTCAGGCGGTATATGATCCTGCTAATTTCGGATAAATTTCATCTGGACCCGCTGTGACAGAGCGAGGAAACCATATATACATGCTATACCCCGCGTGTGAGTATCCTCACGGGATATACACGTCTCCACCTGCGTGATTTTATCAAACGGCGTAACAGTGACAATCTCGCGTCACCTGTTGCGCGTATTGCTACCCTCATATCCGCATGATCACCCCTCTTTTCCATTTGTAAAAAAAAAATAACATTATTTATTGAAATATTTTTTAATGTCAACGAAATATGTTTTTAATTATTTGAAATATATATTTTATTAATTTTATTTTATGTTTTTATGTTGGGGTTGGGGAAAAAGATGATTTTTTCCATTATTTTTTTTTATCGGATCATTCGTGTGTGCGTATATAGGAGTTTATTAGATTTAACCAACAAGGTAGTTACAATCGATTGCGTTGGACTTTTCAATTTATTCGTTTTCTAGTGTTTTTTGCCTGCATTTAAAAATTTCGTTTGAGCTCTCTGTTTACTTGCACGCTTGTCTACGTTGATGTCCTCCCTTGACAATGCTCACACCCATTTTCATGTCGCTTTCCCTTGCGTTTTACGTCAGATGACAGCCAATTTTTCTTCTCTCGGTGATTGCATTTACAATTCTGATGTGCGACGCGTATATAGTGCAGTTTTTTCCACGGTTTTTTTTTTTTCAGCACAAACTATATATGTATTATGTGCACGTTTATGTTGGTATATACTGCGTAAAATATCGGTAGTGTAGTACAGGGAAATAAAGAAGAATTGTTAATTATTCGGGTGTAGATAAAAATTATAAAAAAAAAGGGGTTAATTTTAATTATATATTTATGTGGATTTGAATAGAAATAAAAATTTTACAGATGAATCTTATTGATTTTCTTTTTTTTTTTTTTTGTAATTTTTAGTAGTTAGGGTTTTGAATTAAAAAAATTGAAATTTTTTTTTTTTCTCATAGAATTTTTTAAAACAACTAGAAATGATGCTAAAATTTTTTTTCTTGTCGATTTTTTAGATTTAATTAAATTTTTTTTTAATCTTAAATTTGTTTATTGGACGATTTTTAAGTTTAAAGTTATTTAAAAATTGAAATTTTTTAGTTAAAAATTTTTTTTGCCGGCTGATTTTTTAGTTTGAAATTTTTTATTCGTCGATTTTTTGGTCTGAGAATTTTCTACTTGTCGATTTTTGAAACTAAAGCCTTTTTACCTGTTGATTTTTTGACCTAAGATTTTTTTAACCGTCGATTTTTCGGCCGGACGATTTTCTAGCTGCCGATTTTTTGGGCTGAAATTTTGTTACATGCCGATTTTTTGGCCTAAGATTGTTTTGTAAAATTTTTTAGACCTGAAATTTTTCAATATAAAAATTTTTTCACCTTGCAGACATTTTATCCTGAACGAAAACTAATTATAAAAAATGTATTTAAATTTATCTCAAGGTAAAACAATATATTTTCTTGAAAATTTTGCATTTAACTTAGCATCCGCAGAGTGACTTAATAAACCAACGGGTGGATTTTATAGCTTGGCAAAATTTGACCTGGTTTGAAAACAATTCCAAGCCAATGGGTACACGCGACTTTCGAGAGGAACACAGGGACAAAAGTTGCTCTTGAAAACATCATTCTCCTTTCTTAAGACGCAATTAATTTAGTATCTTTCAAAGAAACGATAGTGCATGAGAATAGTGAGCGCGCAGGCTATAAATGCTCAGCACGGAAAAAGAGACATAGGATGACGAGAAACAGAGAGAGAAAATGGAGGAAGTATAGCAGGGACGAAAAAGGGGGAGATGAGTTAGCCATTTAAATTAAGTGGCTTCCTCGGAAATTAGATCAGGCCAAGCGTCATGCATAAGACTCATTACTCACTCCTTTCAACATTTCATGGCCTTTCTCTCGCGAATTCCTCGCGTAGTGCACGTCAATCTCCAAGATCCATTCATGCGTTCATAATTTTTTATATCAGAACAGTGATTTTCAATTTTTTTATCACGAAAAACCATTTCAAAAAACCCACATCATCTTTTTAAACTCGAAAAAAAAACCTCGAAAAGACAAAAGCGTATCCCCAAAAAATTCAAAAATTTTCCCTAGCTAATATCTCGACAAGGAGGTGAGTTAGCCAATTTTTGTAAGAGACCTTTTTTGCAGATGATAAAATTCTCTACAAAAAAGATATTATGCAAAAAATTTTTATTTTCAGTAGTTTTAAAGATATTTCAACTTGAAATTGCAAAATCATTTTTTTGGTTTTATACACGTGATTTTAGAGGTTGTAGGATTTTTTGTGCTAATTATTGAGCTAAAAAAAATTATTTCGATATAATGGAATGTAAAAATTCTAGTTAGTGCGTAAAATGAAAGGATGGTATGTGAAAAATGTCAACAGACCTGTCTCATCCAGTTGTCTGACAACTGTGAGCAACGCCATCCTCTGATACAACGTTGTATAGTTATAGCGGGAGCGTCAGACAGTGGTAGACAACTGCACAGTATGTGCAGCAGAGCAGGAAGCACTAGAAAGTATATAACAATAGTGCGGAGAGAGGGCTGTCAGCGACAGGGTGCTCGCCCTCTCGGGCTACGCCCGCACATCGGTGTGCCGTGTGTTGAACGTACGTGCTGCGCTTGTGGCGCTGCGGAGGAATAACGTCAGTACCTATGCTACTGCACCTAACTGGATACTCGTTATATATATCCAGAGACTATTCTTCCAAGTAGAGAAAAAAAAACACACTGATTTTAGCGAAGTCAATTACCAAAAAAAAAAAAGAAAAGTTTTTCATGTCTCGTATCAAAACCATACAAACAATGCTTTTTTAAATCAAAATAACTTCTAAACTATTGAAAATAGAAATTTGTATCATAAAACCTTTTTTGTAGACAATTTTATTGGCTACAAAAAAGGTCTCTAACAAAATTTATCTATCTCACATCCTTATCAAGGATATTAGCAATTGAATGAATTCTAAACTTTTTTGCGATGTCTTTTTGCTATTTTAATGATTTTTTCTTTTATAACGGTTGTCTTGCTGTAAAATGACACATTATATTTTTTTTTCTTTCTATAAAATATCTATAGAAACAGTGCTATAGAATTTCCAACTTTTTTTTTTTCAACAATAGACAGTGTAATTGCATTTGAATTGAACGTGTAGCGAATTTTTATTATTTTTTTTTCTTCGTATATATGATTTACATAGATGAAATATAAATTCACATCACACAAAGCCGTGCGTGAGAAGAAATTACTAAATGAGTGGGAGTTAAAAAAAAAAAATTAATTAAAAAAGGGGACAATGAACATGGATAATTACTCGGTAAATCGCACTGTGAGACGTGCAAAGGTAGATACTGCATTTTTTAGCAAACTCTCGAGTAGAGTAGAAAAAGCTGAAAAAAAAGTGAAATACAATTTACAAGACAAACAGACGAATTTGAAAGTAGTTATGAGAATTCTTTGTATTTGTTAACCTTGCTTCACACATGTATACATCAATTATACATGTTTCTCATGTTCTTTCTAATTATTTACTTAATTTAACGCAAATAAGATATTTTTTTATCTTAATATTGATAGCAAAATTTTTTTTTTTTTGCAAATAAAATTGAAATAATGGCAGTATTTTGTAAAATTATTTTAAAAATCAGTTTGGGGGGGTTATAATTTTTCTTTTTCGTCTACTTGCATCAATTTAATGTCGTTAATGTAATTGAAAAGCGACGGAAAATTAGCTCAACCCACTTATTTTCAATCAGCTGTCAGACACAGATTTTTTTTCCCCCTTTTATTTTTTCTCCTATTCGGTATTTACCATTATTTCCTGCAATCTATATAATTATCCGAACTAAAGGGGTACCCCGAGGCTACGTCGGGTGGATTTTTAATTAAATCCAAGGTAGAATACAATGGGGTGGAAAGGAATGGAATAATAAAAAAGTCGTATTTTTCACCTCGCCTCACTAATGAGTACTTTCCATTGATATAAAAAAAATTCTGACTCGTGTCAACATTGACAATTGTTACATCCCTCAAAATGCGACACTTGAATTAAAAAAAAAAAAATTAATATTGCGTGTTAAAAACCAAAAATGCGTTTGACGAAAAATCAAATTTTTTTTTTCTCGTTGATATCTTAATAAAAATAAGAGATAGAGGAATTTTGATAAGAGCCTTTTTTGTAGCCAATTAAATTTGCTACAAAAAAGGTCTTCTGAAATTTTTTTTATCTTAAGTAGTTTTAAAGATATTTTGAGTTTAATCAGCAAGATAATTTCTCATGTTTGTCTCTTGGTTGAAAAAAAAATTTGAAACCATTTTATTTGAAAATATCTTGATAACAATAAGAGATAGATAAATTTTGATATGAACCTTTTTTGTAAGTAATTAAATTTTCTATAAGAAAGGTTCTATAATAAAAATTTCTATCTTCACTAGTTTCAAAGATATTTCAATTTAAAAAAGCAAGATAATTTGGCAAATACATTTTTTTTACTTTTAGTCATACAATATATTTTTTAAATAATTTTTGATCGACTAAAAAAAAATTATACTAATTAATTTTAAGCTTAATAATATTCAAGTTTAACTTGTCTGCTATTTCACACTCACTTTTAACTCTTGTAAACTTGGGATTTCTGTAATTTAATTTCATTTTGCGCTGCAACACGCTATATTATGGAGTTTCCATGCAAATATACGCGACAATGGGGTTGTTTTACATTCCAATCTAGTGATAAATAGTCTTTCTCAAAGAACAAAAGGTGAAAATAATTTTCAATGCAAAATCTCCCATGAAAAAAATTCTTTTTTTCAAATTTTTATCTCAAAAAAACCAAAAAAACTTAGATTTCACATGGAAAAATGAATTTTAAATTATACATTTAAGTCTTATGACATGAAACAAGGTCAAAAGTGTCATACTTACTTGTAAAATTAATAATAAAATCATCGCAAATTTTCCAGACGGAAAATACGTCTTAAATTACTGATTAACAAGATATAACCTAACATACTGCACCTCATGGTAATTTTTCGGTTGTTAAGGTACATAAAGAGACTGAAAAAAAAATTTTTCTTTTTAGTTAAGTCAGCTGCAAAGTGCTTTATATACTTTAGGTAGGAGAAGTAATTAGGGTCGCGCTGACATGTAAGCTCTGTAATGCGAGACCTTGTTGGCAAGCGAGTGCTACTTAGGTGAAATAGAAGAGTCAAAATGATGAAGAACGAAGGGAGAAGTCTAAAATTACTGAAATAATAGATGCAATATTTAAAAAATATATATATAAGCAAGTCCCAAATCTTTGATCAGAGTTGGCGTCTCAGCCATTCATAATAAATACAAGAAATCTGCACCATTCGACGCAGAATTTCACGTAGTTTCGTTTAGGGTATTTTTTAAAAAGATTCAATAAATAATACCCACAAAACTGATAATTATAATAATCATATTTCGATGATTCTAATTTTCGCGCCTTTTTAATACGTCATTTGTTTAGGTTTTTTTTTTAAATCAAGTTGAACATAGGCATAAGTCTTTTGTTTATGTCCATGTGTCGATCGAATTTAAAGGGCTAAGACAAGGTTGAGATTTAGGGGGAAATAGAGGATTATTTCGGCGAAATAGTCGTGCAATGCAGTATTAAATGTTTTGCTTAGCCACGATATTTTTCCTACAGTTAGTTTATAGTTTTAAAAACACCCAAAAAAAATCCACAACCCTCTAGCGTCGTTTTAAAGATCATCGCACACCTCTAAACCTCAAATTTATGGGAAATAATTATGAAATATAGTGTTAAATATTTTAATACACTATGATAATTTCTCTTTAGTTAGGGTAGAGTCCAAAAAAACACCCCCCCAATAATTTGCAACCCTCTACAGTTATATCATCAGATTGGAACGCACGTAAAAACATCAAAATCCACTAGAAATGACCATTTTTCCGTGTTATCTCCTTCGGATAACTCGAAAAATGTGATTTAATATGAAATTAATTATTTTTAGTTTCAATAATTTCTGAAGAAGCTAAAAAATAATTTTTTTTTTTTTTGATAGCGCTATATAAAACAGAGGAAATAAATTTTCATCTAAAGTTATTTATTTTTCATGCAGTTTTTTTTAATACAACGGGCAATTTCAAGCGAGCGTCGAAAGTGTGGATTACTCCGCTATTCTCTCGTGTTTTTTTTTCTATCTTCTCATGTGCCAGATCCCCGCCGGCCAGTCTAGATAGTCGTACACGTGAAAAAAAAATTTTTTTAGACTGAAAAAAAAATTTGGAAATGAAGAAAACACGAGTGGAAGATATTCATGCAAATATGATGCACATATGGAAAAGAAATATACATCTAAATATTTTTAATAAACCAAAAAAATGTTTCTATCGTAAAAAATAACTGAGAAAAAATTTTATAGAATTAAATTAAAAAACTAAAATCAGTAAAAATGTATATCATGTGTCTAAAGCCAAAAAAGGCGTATTTATAAAAAATTTTGTTATTAAAATCAAAATATCTTCACAACTACTAAAGATAGCAACATTTTTTATTTAACCTTTTTTATAGGGAATTTTATTAGCTACAAAAAAGGTCCTTAACAAAATTCCTCTATCTCTCATCCTTATCAAAATATTAGTAGTTAAAACTTTCTTCAACAAAATAGCGCGTTTGAAAACACGATCTGTTTAAAATTAAAATATCTTCAAAACTACTAGAGATAAAAATTTTTATCAAGATATCTTTTTTGTTTAAAATTTAATCAGCTATAAAAAAGGTCTCTTGTGCAATTTATGTAATTCGTATCCTCATGAAGATATTGATAAATAAAAATTTTTTTGCATTGTAATTTTATCAATTTGACACTTTTAATCGTTAAAAATATCCTGTAAATAATTACTTTCTGATGTAATATTACATTAAAATGTACACAGACATGATTATAAATGGGTAAAAAAAAATAGTCGCAGTGAAATTTTTTTTAGACGCGAGCTTAAAGCTCAAGCACGTCGCGCCACACTATCGTATGTCGGCGTCGTCGTCAGCCCACAGGAAGCGAGAACGAGGAGAGTAGAGAAAGAGAGATATACGTATAGAGGGAGAGTATAGAGGACTTTCCGGACGCTTATGGAATTTCTAACTGCCCATCGGAGCGTTTGCCATTAATCGTGGCTCGGGAGCCATTAGTGCCCAGTGAAAGGGGCATCAAATAATTTACGCTTTCGCGTCTCGCTGCCGCCATTGAAAAAAAAAAAATCTCCACCTACATACATACTAAGCCTGTGCGCTTTATTTTACATATATATAAATTTCCCCATTGGAATATTTACAAAAAATACACAGAGAATAACAGCCTAAAATATCAAAATATGCGTTCTCGTTAGTTTCGGCTTAAAATTTTATTTATCTCTGTAAGAGAATTAAATATAAATGACTGTTTTTTCTTTGATGAGCTCAGGGAAGCTTTGCTCCAGCGATATAGACCGGAAATGTTCTTGGGTTGTCGACTAACCGGGGGTTAAGCAGCCGATAGAAATGCATAGTCGCGTTGGTTGCACACGGATGAATAAAGTAACGATGTAGGTCGATTATATATACTATGTAGATCAAATATATGTATCAGGGCTGCATAAAGTATAGTATTGAAAATTTAAAAACTGCAACGTGTGAATTCAACGTGAAAATCCTTAGAAAATATTTTTTCTAACGACAAAAAAACGTCTCAAATCAAACAGACGATTGAGAATTTTTTTTAATTGCTAGTATCTTAAGAACAATGCGAACTAGACAAAATTTAGTAGAGATGTTTTTTATAGCTAACAAAATTCTTCACAAAAAAAGTCTCTTGAAAAAAATTGCTATCTCCATTAGTTTTAAAAATATTCGAGTATAAAATCGGACGATAATTTATATCCACGTGATTTTGGTTGAAAAAGTAAAGACTTCTTTATCTGCTAATATCTTGATAAGAATAAGAGATAGATGAATTGTGTATGGAACCTTTTTTGTAGTTGATGAAATTTTCTATAAAAAAGATCTCTTGATAAAAAT
Source organism: Macrocentrus cingulum (assembly GCA_002156465.1). NCBI lineage: Eukaryota > Metazoa > Arthropoda > Insecta > Hymenoptera > Braconidae > Macrocentrus > Macrocentrus cingulum. The sequence continues at coordinate 6,539 of MVJL01005987.1, read as the reverse complement.
TTCTATCTTTAGTATTTTTGAAGATATTTCTATTTAAAACAACAAAAATTTTTTTTTTATATCTGCTCTTTCGGCATTTTCGATCAGATATTAATGAAAATCATTTTACTCTGGTTAGTAATTGATTTTTTTCTCAAATGCAAAAGGGGTTGATGTTGTGCCCGCAAACAGAATTAGGGGATGAAAATTGACCTGACCAATATCGTGGTTTCCTTAACCCCCTTACTCTTGGTCTACATAAACTTCCATATCATTACAGTATATTATTATCATTGTGTTACATCGATTTTCAATTTACCCCGGTGCAAGCCCGGGTTGGCAGTCGCTTGAACTCGCGCAACTTTTCGACCCAAGTCAAACTTTCGCTCGCGCGCGGTATCTCGACCTCTATGTTTGTCACGTCGGAAGCAAAAACGTCGCGCAGTAGATACCAGTGGTGATGGTGCGGAGCAGGGAAAAAAAAACACACGCTTGCCAAAAGTTCCGTACAAAATGTTTCGCGTGGTTCCTCATGCCGAAGCAAACAGCAGAGATGACGGAGATATACGGGCTACATGACGGAACTTTTTTTTTTATCTGTAACAAATATGTCAAAAATTTCAGAGAGAGTTATTTCAAATTTATGTACATTTTTGATATCAATTGAATTATTTATTGATGAAATATTCATCAAAATATTCGACAAAAATTTGAATACATCACTTAATTAAATTTTTTTTAAATCAAAACAATTTTTCATTGATATGAAATTAATTGAAATGCCATTCTAGTCGAATAATTTTTAATAAAAAAAATTTTTTTTAAAAAATTTTTAATAAAAAAAATTTTTTAATAAAAAAAATTTTTTTTTTTTATCAAAAAATATGAATGTTATTCTATAGTCGGAAAAAATTTTAATTTAATAAAAAAATCATTAAAAATCGTATTTTTGCTGAACTAGTTGGATAAATAGCACTATAAAAATTTTTTTAACTAAAAAAATGACGAAATTTTTATTTTATGATTAAAAAAGCTTGGATAAATTATTTAAATACATTTTTTTCCAACTTGAAACATTTATTTTAATAGAAAATTAATCAAAATGCCATTCTATTTGTATAATTTTTAATAAAAAACATTGAAAAAAAATTTTTAATTGAAAAAAAAAAAAAAATTTTTTTCAACAAAAAATTGATAAAAATGTTATTCTAGTTGGAAAAATATTAATAAATGATGTTAATGATTTTTTTATAATGAAAAATATTTTTTTTTTCAATAGTAAATATGAGTTTGAAATTTTTTTTTCATCAGGAAATTAGCAGATAGCTGAATAACAGAAAAAAAAAAAAAAAAATAGAAAAAAATAGAAAAAATAGAAAAAATTCTATCCAACAAATTCAGGATACAGAAAAAAAAAAATTCTCCAGAATTTATTTTTATATATTAGCTATTCTACAAGCACTGCTTAATCGATTTAATTCTACTTTCCTCCTTCTACTTCCTTAAAACTAATGGAAAAAATTGTCAGAGACATTTCATCAGGTGGAAAGCTCACTGCAAAGGCCCGAGAGAGAGCGGGATTCGATCGATTTAGGAAGTCAGAGAGTGACTTTCGCCCCACGAGAGTCTTCAATTGTGTCTCGTCGCTGGTTCGACTATATACCTAGCGCCCATAGATGCTTATCCACCCCCGAAAGGATGGGTGAGCATGTCGAGCGACTGTGAATTAATTCGCGAAAAGATTTAACTCTAACGGAAACGATCTCTTGTTGAAAAACATAAAAATAGTCCGACCTCTTGTGTGCTGCTCCATTGATTCTATACTGAAAAATAAAGTAAAATACTATACAGAAGAAGACTATCTAGCTCCATTTTCTTTTCCAGCCATGCTATTGCATTTAAGTATAGATCCAGCCATTGCAAAATTCAATTGCACTATAATACCATTTTAAGTGCATTCTTCCACACTCACTTGTTATTTCAAGTATAGAGTCTTAAACTGCTATTAGTACGAATACACTTTAACAATCTCAAAATAATACCTATAAACAATTTTAAAAATAGTATAAACTTCAATATCACAAGTAAAAAAATTTAAATCGACTGAAAAAAATTTTTTTTACATCGAAAATTGTTTAAAAAAAAAATTTTTTTATTGAATATTCCGTTTTATCAATTTTTTTTCTTCTATCAAATAATTAATTAAACATTAATTAAAAGTAATTGCATGTAAAAAAAATTATATTCTAGTAAAATAATTGTAAAAAATGGAATTTTAGTTTCTCTGTTGAAATTAATGTGTTAAAATTTCGCTTGAAATAATTTATCTTTTATTTTTATCATTGATATACACGATTAGTAGCGGAAAATGAATATACATACTTAAATATACGTCGATATTATGTAAATTACTATTGAAATAGACCTCATGGGACACGTTTAAACTCGATATATCGCAAAATATTCAAATATATATCGATTTGACAGTATTTCTGTAATATAATAACAATTAAATTGGATAAATATTTATATCATTCACAAATTTAATCGATGATTATAAAGTATCTAATAATTTTTTTAATACAAATGCATAGAAGAAAAAAATTATTTTTCATCGCAATTTTTGTAAATATATAATTTTTCACACTGAAAACATAAAAAATATGCTTTAATTTACTAGAAATCAATTAAATAATGCAAAAAAAATTATTCAGATAATTATTTAAAAATATTTTATTCACATCTAAGATAATAAAAAAAATTTTTTTGTTTAATTTTGAAATTTATTTGGTATAAATGTGGATTTTTTTGCACTGCAAATATTAAAAATATGTTTTAATTAATAGATATATCAATTAAATAATGTAAAAATTATTTAAAATATTATTTTAAGATTTTTTATTAACGTTTAAGAGGGTAAACAATTTTTTATAATTGATTTTGGAATTTTTTTCCACTGAAAACGTTAAAAATATTTTTTAATTAGTTGCCTATTATTTAAATAATATAAAAATTATTCTAAATTTTCTTCAAAATCTTTGATTAATGTTTCAGAAGACGAAAAAAAAAAAAAAAAATTCTGATTGATTGTATTACTACAAGAATTTATGCAAGTCGAAGGAAAATCACATTACCATATCAATTTCATTCTTCATTCGTCTATATACATAGACGAGTGCACATAACTCTCTATATATGTACATTACTTCTGGGAGCAGTGCTTCATTACGATTTCACAGCTGCTTCTCGTGCAACTCCTTCAAGATACCATCAGCGTCTTTTTCATTCGGCGTAGGTGTTGGAATAGCATTCGCTTTGAGCCCTGAGGGAGATGTAAAGGAATATGAGGGATGAAAGTTACTAGTAGAGAGGGTAAAAAGCATATCCACTGTGAGAAATAATTTTTTTTATTCATTTTTTTCCCCATTTTCTACGAATTTCTAAAACAAGTAGTACAAGTCAAGTAGTACAAGTCAAGATAAAATAGTTATAGGGGTGAAAAAATTCTTTTTAATGATTAGTAATCACTGCGCACTCATTAGAATTAACTAGAATACATGGTGTAGCAGGGATGAAAAATTTAAGGACAAGTGTGTAAAGGAATATAAAAGACTTGGCAGTCGCTGCTGCTCCTGCGACTCTCTCTCTCTCTGAACAGTTGCACTGATGGTATATGCTCTTTTGGCTTAGTGCCAGGTACGGTATAACTACTGGTACTACCACATTAATAGAGTTTTATTGTTATTTACTGTGACAACGGGCGTGCGCGTGTGCGCAAGCTTGGTCGCGTTATTAACGAGCGCGGCCTGGTTACGTCCGCGCATAAGTGACGTAGAGCCCACGAGGGGCGTGAATAGCTTCGCATGTATGAGAATGCATAAAGTCGAAAAAAGTAAAAAACAACTGACAATTCACGTGGGGACTTTGGATCAAGAGAGAAAAGTAATTTTATTTTATAAAATTATAATTCGTATTTATGAAAAAAAAACAGAACATTTTAATTGCTTAATATCTTAATAACAATACGAGTTAGATGGATTTTACAAGAAACCTTTTTTGTAGCTAATAAAATTCTCTATAAAAACTATTTCTTGATAAAAATTTTTATCTCTAATAGTTTTCAAGATATTTCGATATAAAATAGCAAAAATTTTTTACATTCAGTGAATTGGTTAAAAAAGAACGGTAGAAACATTTTACGTGATATCTTGATAAGGATAGGAATTACATGAATTTTGTTAAGAACCTTTTTTGTAGCTGATAAAATTATCTAGAAAAAAGATCTCTTGATAAAAATTTTTATCTTCAATTGTTTTGAAGATATTTTAATTTAAAAAAGCAAGATAGTTTTTTGAAATAGGTTAAAAATTTAATAGTAAAGAAAAAAGCTGTTTATTGAATGGTTAGATTTTTTTTAGTACATCAGATAGTTAAAAACTTGTGTTTAAATATTATTATATGGATCGTAAAATTTTGTGAGAGGTTTATATTCATTTTAACAGTCACTCTCTCGCTCTCTGTGTTTATATGTTGGCTATAAACTGTGTGACTTGCAATTTATTCTTGTTGTTTTCTTTCCCGGCTGTGCTCTAATGCGAGTAAACAGCGAATCGACTCGATGAAAAACTTGCCGCACCAACACGCCGTGAGGGGTTCCTGTAGAAAATGAGCAAAGTTTTAGCCGAGAGTACCCAGCTCCTGCGAAATATCTCTCCAGACTTTTCATCGCCTCCAACTGCCACGTATATATACACGTTTATGCTTATGGACACCCTGGAGAAAGACATGATGATACACTCGAGATGTTTATCCGCTTTATGTTTTGCGCGTGCTAGTATATAGTTTACCTCTATATCCGGACAGACGTGCGCAGTACTCGGGAAAAACAATTGATCTCTATAAGAATTTTATATTTAAAAAAATCATATTCACTCATAATTTCCACCAATTGTATATATTAAATTAAATTATTATTTCAGCCCTGAAATTTTATTATAACTACAGATATATCGCGGCAGGAAAATACGTGTATAACTTTTTTATTCATTAATGCTTCGATAACTCAGTAAATAAGCAAACTAACGAAAAATGTTATTCTAGTTAAATAATAGAAAATTAAATTTCCTATAAAAAATATAGAATACATTTTTATCATATTTTACTTTGTTTTCGAGATATTTTAAAAAAAAATAAGAATTTAAAAAAAATCAAAATTCTTTAAAAATTATTAATAATATAAATAATATTGATTTACATTTTTTTTGTAGAAAATTCAATTTCTCATTGTTTAATAAGAGTTAATTTTTCTGTTATTTTACGTATTTACAGAGTTATTATTAAAAAACTAAAAAAAAAAAAATTATGAAAATTGAAAAATTTTCAATTTTTTGAAAATTTTGTTAGTAAAAATAATTTTTTAATCGTATTTCTCATTTAAATATCTTAAAAATTAATAGTTAATGTAAAAAAAAAATTTTTTTTTCCAGAATATCAGCACCATTTCAAGTTGCAGCTGTTGCTCTTATTTTCGCGGGAACTCTGTCAGCAATGATTGGTCACTGCTACGCTGATCATAAAACTGTAATTGCCTGTGGACTTTTTCTACTTGGAGGTGAGTATCATCTAATATTAAATATTCCTCCCTCCTCCCCTATAAAACGAATTTAATAATAGAAAAAAAAATCTATCATAAAATTTACATGCAACAAACGTCCAATATAATTAATAAAAATGTGATATATTTTTTTTTGATCGATTTGAAGTATTACAAAGTATATTTAAAAAAATGCCAGTGTCTCTCTGATGCTTGGGAAAGTGTTGAAGGGGATATAGGCCATGCTTTTGTTGGTTTACCAGTCACGTATTGGAGCAGGGCGAGGTGTTGCCTTCTTTTTTCCCTCTTTTACTTCACGCCACGTGTGCGGCCTTCGCCTGTATATCAACCTCACTTTCCACAGTGAAGCCAACAATACGATTCTTGATCTCTCACCGTACGAAAAGCACGTGCTTACTTACGAACACGTATATATATCGAGAATCTTGCGCTGTATACAAATGTATTTTCTTCGATATGCCTGGGAAAATCTGCACTTGGATGCGCGCAAGGGACCACTCGGATATACTACCTTTTATTCATCATATATATATTTTTTTTTATTCCTTACTAGCACTGAAATGTGCCAGGATATTATGAGGAAAAAAAAAAATTCGAGAAGAGATTTCTTCTCGAATGCTTTTGCTTCTCTTTTCTGACTGTGTGAGTGTTGATTCTCTCCGTTTCACTTTGTTCCATCTTTGGAAATCTCATTTCATTCATCTTATATCCCCCTTGCCCTTTTTCACCCTTGGTACAAAGTCGACTCTTACAAAATCTACACTATACATAAATTCATGATATTCTTTGAGTTGATATATCACATTATTACTTTCATTATTATTTTTTATAAAGATAAGATATTTTTGTAAATTAGAAATAATTTTTTTTTTTTAATATTTTATTTGAAAAAAAAAAAAATTTTTTTTTTTACTTTTTAAGTTTTTTTTTTTTTTTTTTTTTTTAA
>MVJL01005985.1:0-67085 GCA_002156465.1 Macrocentrus cingulum | reverse complement strand
AAAAAAAAAAAAAAAAAAAAAAAAAAAAAAACAATGCCTTAGCAAACATTTTACTGGATATGTCGAGTAACTTTAACGAATGCACAAACAATAACACACACGTGCACAACCAAGCCCTGTGTATATAGAGCGTGAATTCAAATTATAAAATCAATTCACGAATTCATTAAAAAAAAACGGATGTATATTGTACAAAATAAAATGACATAGGTTGTAAATAACGCAAAAAAAAAAAACAAACATTGACGATAATAATCTGATTATAGAGTATTTAACAAAATAGTCATGGATATTTCTGCGGCTGGCGAAATACTACAAATTATACACCACCTGCACATGGCTGATTAATTCGATATAATTAGATGACGTAGAAAACCCGATAAAAATGTTCACACACTACCAGCTGACATAATAAAGTGAGAGTAATATATAGCAAATCATTAACTAATACACTTAAAGGTTGTAACAGTTATAAATGAATGAAAAAAGAAAAAAATTCGAGTCAAATTAATTATGATCATCAATTTATGTAAAATGTCGATGGCAATACTCGACTTCGCCCGTCCATTTAGTCATTAAATCATTTATCCCGTGACTCTAATTAATTTCGCGTGTCTAAAATCAAATGAGCTCAAAAATTGTAAACACATTATTTGCGTAATATCTTGATAAGGATGCGAGTTGGACAAATTTTGTTAAGAACCTTTTTTGTAGAGAATTTTATTAGCTACAAAAAAGATTTCTTGAGAAAATTTTTTATTTTCAATAGTTTTAAAGATATTTTAATTTAAAGCAGGAAGATTTATTAATATTCTATTTATATGCTCTTTTTTGGTTTTAAACACGCAATTTATTATTTTTAACTGCAATTAATTCATTTTTAATCGTGTCTCAGTGTCAAATAACTCTCCATATCGTATAAAAAACTATAAAAACAAAATAACAACTTCAAAAAAAAATAAAATTACACTTTTTTTGTCAAATTAAATGATTAATTGGTTGAATAAATTATAATTTAATTAACTTTCGGGGTAAAGAATGTTACAACAATTCAAAATACTAGCACAGGATTAATCGTCGCATATCAGAAAATTCAGTTAACCACATTTTTTAATGATAACAAAAAAATAAAATATTCGATTTGGTCATATACAGGTCGTGCGCGCAATGTCTCAAAATAAAAAAAAAATTTTCCTCATCAACTTAAGAATAAAAAACAAGCTGAAAAAATGAGTATCAAAGGATATTATTAAGCTGTAGGAAAAAAATTTAGTATAATAACAAATGAAAAAAAAAAAAAATACGATCATTTTCTAACCGCTGTAATTTGTATCTAACAATTAATAGTCAAAATAAAAAAAAAAGAAACAGTATATCTTGCGTGCCGAAAAAAAAATGCGCTTGCAATATTGAGCGCCATAACTCACGAGACAAATGTGATGGCAAGTATAAAAATTCTGATTCTCTATACCTATGTGATTATCTTGACTATAAATCCTGGGTACACAGGTGAACTTGTACATAAACATAAAAAAAAAAAAACCTGGATTGAAGCGAAATAAAACGAGTTGGAAAGAACGTAAATACAAAAAAAAAAAGTCCTGCGGCGCGTCGCTCCATGCCATCCTGGGGATTATAAATCAATAAAACAACAACAAAAAATCATTTATAAAAAATGTAAAAAAAAAAATTAACTAAAAAAATAGAACCTAGGCACCGGCGTATTGTCAGCGAAGCGTGCATGTGATATAGAATGCGCGAAATGCTCTTTTTAAACGAAAAACAAAGAAAAAGTAATTATAAACTATGCACACATAGAGCGTAGAATTTCTGTGATGAGAAACGGGTGGCAAATGAAAATTCGTAATGCTTTTCATGTTTCCCTCTAAGAAAATTTAATACACAAATATGTCATGTCATATAAGATGATGGCTCTTTAGTCTTCCGTGCTTGTTTGTGCTTTGTACGAAGACAAAGATTTTCAATGTATTTTCTACAATTTATTTTTCTACGTGTAGAGCGCGTCGCTAGGAACACTAAAGTGCTATCGAGAAATAAAATTTTATTTGTTTCAAACAAACGATAAAACCATAATTTTTCATATCAAAAAATATCGTGTCATCAATATCAAAATGGTATATTACTTAAAATAGATAAAAAAATTTTTCAATGGTAATTCTTCAGATATTTTGTAGTTTTTTGACGATAACTCGATAAATAATTAAAATAGTAAAAAATGTTATACCAGTTGAATAATTGAGAATTAAATTTCCTACAAAAAATATATAATAAAATTTTTTGTATTTCCTATAGTTTTTAAAAAATTATAAATTTTTGAAAATTCATATTTTTCAAAATATCTCAAAAACAAAGCAAAATATAGTAAAAATTTACTCTACATTTTTTCTAAACAATTAAATTTCCTATATTTTTTCTCTTATAATATTTTTCATTATTTCACTTATTTACTGAGTTATCGAACATTAACGAAAAAAAAAAAAATACTTTTTTGACATTAGTGATACGATATAGTATTTTTGCCACCCGTAAACATTGAATGTTTGAGAATTCCGGCTGATTACAATAATAATACTACTACTAATAATAGAAAAGAATGATCGACAAACATATAATTAAACACACACACAAAAAAAAAGTAAATAAATAAAAAATTATGTTTTGTGACGTTATTAACAAAATATTCGCAATGCTTGGAGCTTTAGCAGCCAATTATTAACCAAAAAAAGAATTGACAGCGCAGAGTTATCGATGAATAATAATTTTTAAGAACGAGTAAAATAATTAGTTGAAAAAAAAAAAAAAAAAAAAACAATTACCGATGTTATAGCGATGCTTTATTTTAAAATATGTTAAAGATTAGATGAATTCTGTTAATGATTGTACTATAAAAGTTTTAAAACAAAGTTGTTCGAGGGTAATGAAAGGCCTAAACGATTGTTTATTTATACGTGTGAAAAAATGAACGAGAGAAGCTGTGTGTGGGGTAAATATAAATAGGCAAACAAAAAAATATATTGATATATTAAAAAAAAAAAATGCAGTGGATCTGTAAATGCACGTTGATATGAACCTCAGAAGATAAAAAACTTGCCATACTACTGTTATATGATTACTTGATTAGTGATATTCGCGATTGTAGATAGACTGAGCCATTAAGTAATGATACCTAGTTGATACGAAAGATGCGAATTAAACAGCCCGCTGGATAATCGTAACTAAATTATTCAGTGTTAAAAATCGGGAAATGGAATTAAATATTGTTACATTCAAGATAACGGCCGAGTATTAGTAATATTATTATCATAAATCATCACAACATAGAAAATAAAAAAACAACAACAACAATCACTCATCATCGTTGCTCATCTACCTCTTTTTCACATCATTTGTCATCAACACATTTGCCTAAAAAAATCATTCGATATATTTATCATCATTATAATGGGCTGTACATTAAAAACTACCGTTTTTTTTTTCTCAAATATTATTTTTCCATGCAATCACGAATTGTTTAATATAATAATGAAATAATTAAAAAAATTTGAGAGTTATTTTTCAATGTTAAATAATTATTGTCTTTGGGATTAAACGTAAAATATTGTTTGAAATATGAAGAAAAAAAATCTTTTTAACCGTCATAATGATGATATATTTTATCAAAAGTGCTCAGTGAGTTGTAATACACTCATTCGCGAACATCTATTAATAAAATATGTGCTTTATATAGTTTATTATTTGAAAAATATTTATTTCTTATGTCCTCTCCTTATAATAATCTTAAGGGAATGAAAGCACAGCCATGACACAAAAATCTGTGCGTTTAAGATTAAATTGGAAGAGAAAATTGAAGTGAAGATAAAAATGTATGTATAAAATTCATGCTGTATCTTAATTTTAATTTTGACTTTTTTTTTTATAGATTTCTTTTTTCAGTTTGATATCTATGCAATCATGAGCAAATCTGTTTTTCCCTCAGCTCTACGCATTGCTACAAAATCCGTTGAACGCTCCTTCAACTCCATCTCATTTTCCAGGGCCGTAAATCTGGCTGTGAGTTTGTCTTGTCTCTCGACTTCCGTCGCGCCCGGACATTCTTCCGTTATCAAACGAGTGATAATATCCAGCTGGGCCGTGGTCCTGATATCAATAAAATTCATATTAATTCATAATAATATCAATTAAAAAAATTTTTTTTTTCATCATTTCTATATATTTTAACTGTAAATTTCATGCATTTTAGTTATTCAACTGTTGATTCGCATTCTTGAGTTTAAGGATGTATACTAAAAACACTGATAAATTGATAAATTACTTCAATTTATAATATAACGAAAAAAAAAAAAAAAATTCTGCGTTGACTAAAAAAAAAAAAAACGCTATTATCTCGAAAACTATTAGTGCTATAAAATTATGACCTAAAACCTTTTTTTTACAGAATTTTATGAGCAACAAAAAAGATTTAATGCAAACATCCTCTAAAACCAACGGTTTACGAGATAATTATGATAGAATTAAAATCCACGTAAAATAATTTTTCTATTTGAAAAAAAATGACTCACAGTTTTTTGTGAATATCTTGAAAAGTATTGGTTCAATAAAAATTTGATATGAAAACTTTTTTTTAGAGAATTTCATGAGCTACAAAAAAGATTCTATGCAAAAATACTCTAAAACCTATAATTTAAAAAATAATCATGATAAAACAAAAACTTGAAAAAAATTCATTTTTTACCAACATCTTAAATGATTGAAATAATTAATAAAATATTTATATAATCATAAACTAATAAACTAGTTTTAATATACATCTTTAAATTTTCACAAAAACGCAATTTCAATTATTTTTTTTTTTTTATTTATTAAAAGTTTTTTCAATTTTTTCAATATGAACTCATTTTAAAATGCGAAAAAAAAATTTTTTTTCTACAGTCATTACTTAATTTTAAATAAATTACCTGGCAGAAATTCTAAAGAGCAGTTCAGGCGTTGATATCGACAGAATCTCAATTAAACAGTGTCGAAAAGATTCACCATTTCTCGAGACAAATGTATCTGTAACAACGTCGGCAAATCCTTTTTTCTCAAGAAATTCCAAAAGTTTTTGACCAGAACTGTGATATTTTTCCAAAGAAATAGTCATAACTTTTTCCATGGCAAGTGATTTCATTGCCAAAATACTGTAGTCAATCTCAGGCGCACACCTTGGTGACAATGTTTTATCAATAGCCTCTAGAGCATTCAATTTGAAGCAACTAACTGGAATACGATATTCATGACCGTCTGCAATAAACAGTATAGTTCCAAAGGCCTTGACCGTTGTTGTATTTTTAAAATGTGGTAAATTCACAATGGCTACAGCACAGATTCTTTTACAATCCGGATGAATTTGATATGTTCTATCCCAAAGAGTGCCGGCATCATTAATTGTAACCCAAAAATTGTCCGATCCTGACAATGCTTTTTCATTCTCCAGCGTGACATAGAACTCTGCTTGATCTAGCAACCTGAACAAAAAAAAAAAAAATTTTAGATCTGGGTAAAAATAAAAATATATAAAAAAAAATAGAAAAAGAAATATTTTATTAATTTTTGTAAACATTGGAAAGCTTTTAAATTCAACTGTCATGTGGTTTGTCTTACTTTTCACGTTGACACACATGATTTCATTCATTTCTTAGGAATATTTATTTTTAGGATGTAGTAAAGAATATGTTATAATTGAGTACATGTGCTGCTATAAAATTTCTTGAAGTACAACAGATTTTCAGTTGAATAGCCAATATATGGAGCCCTCTGCCTACTCTGATGAGTGATTCACTTGCGAGTAGTGGACGAAAATAAATTTTATGTCAGCGTACTTGGCTTCTTCAACGAAATCATTTTTTTTTTTTCTTATATTATAGGCAATTTATATATTTTATTATTATATTAATCGTTGAATCCCTTTGTAAAAATAGAGCAATCAATAATAGATATTTTCTCGTAGGATGATGACGCATAAATAATGTCAAAAGGGCATAAAAGTTTTAACAAGGAAAAAAAAGCAATTTTTTTTTGTGAAATTTTGTAAGGGGTAGTGAAAATTGGAAGCAATTGATGACATTTAAAAATCAGTAAAGAAGAATAACATATCAATGCATCAACACAAATTTTTTTGTAATAGTTAACATAGAACAATTGGAATTAAATATTTACTGTTTTACGGTGTCGAAAATAACAGGCATTGCTGTTTTCTTTTTTCTGATTTTACACTTATTATTTATTACGCAGGTATTTGGACGATAAACTGCGTTAAATAATAGTTTATGAGCTTTAAAAAAAAACTACAAAAAAGAGTTAAATAAATAAACATTATCCCTAAAAGCATATAAATCTGTCTATACTGCCTGCGGTATCGATTATAACAGCATTTGAAAATGTCATTTAAAAAGTCTAAAAAATTTCAAATTCAAAAAATATTTATAATATTTATCTAATACGCTCTGAAAATTATTTAAAAAATGAAAAATCTCCGTATTATTGTGAAAATAAAAAAATATCCTCTGTATTAAAAATCCAGAGAAATTCAATTTTTCAGTTTATTAATGCAATAATAAATATTTTTCATTAATAAACAAGTGCTTACGAATAAAAAGGATAATTTATTGAAAATAAGAGCACTTTTATTGCAAATCTTCAATTAAAACCAAAGGGTGTTTCAACTGCAACCTCCCAAGTGTCAATTTGAACAGAGAACAAGCCAAAAGTTTTTTATCGATAAAAATGCAACCGATCATTGTATTTAAATTTTTATAAATTTTCATGGGAGGATATAGTATTGAAAACTATTCCGCCAAAACTGATGGCTTTGTGATTATTACTTTAAACACAATAAATTCTAAGGATTTTAGTGTTTCAATTGAGTCCAATTCTCCTGCCCCTCTTGGATATATTGTCGTTTCCGTGATTTTTTTCAGTTTTTTGCCGATAACTCGGTAAATAAAGAAAATAGAGACAAATGTTATAAGACTTAAATTATGGGGGATTAAATTTCCTACAAAAAACATAGAATAAACTTTTTCTGTAACTCTCTTAGTTTTCAAGATATTAGCGATTTTTAAAAAATTGCATTCTTTAAAATATCTCGAAAATGCGGCAAAATATCAAAAAAATTAATTTTTTACAATAAAAAAAAAATACCAGTCGAATGACGTAGCCAAAGACATCGTCGTGATACACTAATAGTTTAATCAAATAATTGTTCCATCGAAAAAAATACAAACCCACAACACATTCTAAAAATATAAACCGTCATTATCTAATTTCAGCATTTAAAAAAAAAGTCTGTGGTAGAAAAAAAATGTTTTATATATTTACAAAGTAATATATCCACAGAAGTTGATAAACGTTGTAATGCATGAAATTAAATGTCTCTAGAGTTTCCGCATTAAACTTATAACAACTTCCTCAAGCACTGACATCTTCCCATGTGGCGCTAGTCATCATGTCAATTGTGGAAATAACTATGTTTACGTTTCAGTTCAGAAAAAAAAAAAAATACTGCTCCAAGTTTATTCATAATCCACATTTAATTTTCAAGGCAGTTTCACTACTGCAGCAAAATTGAACCATTGAAATTCCGAGAAAAATTTGTTTTTTTTCCACACTCTAAACATAACTAATCATGAATATCCAACAAAAAAAATTATTTTTATAGATATTTTCAATGATAAACATAAAATTTCACAACTAAAAACAAATTATAAATTTTTTTTACTACACAAATACAAAAGAAAAATTTATCTAGAAATTTTCTTAATTAAAAAAAATTTCCAGTGTTAAAAAATTCATTGAAAAAATCTTCCTATCATACTTTTACGACCTTTTAATCTACACTAGATAATATTTTATCGATAAATTTGTCGTTTTAACGTAGAAAAAAATTTTTTTTCAACATTAAAAAAAAAAAAGACTAATCGAACGATGGCACGTTGACACTATAAAAATAAAAAATTTAAATACTAAGCACTTCAAGGCTATTTAACATTGACCATGAACACACACTTCACACTAGAAATTTTTCATTTAAAGCTCAAAATATTAAAAAATATTAAAAAAAAAAAAAAAAAAAAAAAAAAAATACATAATTTCTCATTAAATTAAAAAAAATAGAAAAACAAATGTTTTGAATAAATAATAGTTTTTAACATTGTCAAAAAATAAATAAAAATAATTTTAAAAATCCGTCATAATATATACGAATGGAAAATTCAAGTTTTTATAAAATAAAATTTCTCTTCTCACGGCCAAAAAATCTGAAATATTTTTTTTTTTATTCATCAGCACACAAAAACAAAACGCGAGAAACACTACCCAGTGTTTTCTAGATCTATCATTGATCCTCGCGCGGCATTTCAAGCGTTAAACCGGCGGCGCTTGCGCTGCAAGCCTGCAGAGCAGCAGATCGACCCGCGAAATAAGCAGCCAATACAATCCAGAAGTTGTGTCTAGAGTGTGCGCATTTGACATGGCCACAATTACTACATACGAGGCCTGCACGATAGACGCCTAGGCATCGCTGAGAATCACAGTCTCTCGGTCAGTTAACCACACACACGGAATCCTCAGTGTACTATAGAATGTCGAGGGAGGAACGTGTCATACCTCGTGCTCACATGAGAAATTCAACACAACTCATGTGTTTCATATCTTTTTAATCACATAAAATGTTTTATAAATCATTCAATCAATGAAAAACTCTGCACAAAAATATCTTTACTATCAACTAAATATTTTTCAACAATAAAACCCTTGAATGAAAATATCAAGTGAAATCTTTTGGGTGGAGCTGTGAAGACACCGGTGAAATATCATTAAAATTATCATCCAGGATTAATATCATCAATGACACAGTGATTTCAACTTGGGCGTATGTCCTCAGAAAGTAAGTTCTATCAATTTAAAAATGAAAATTTACAAAAATCAAAAAACTTAAGTATAAAACACCAAAAAAAAAAAAATTATAAAATCACAACCGCGAATTTTGACAAGGAAAATAGATAAATTTGTAAGTTTTTACATCTCAGGATTTAATATTTAATTAAAACAATATCTGAAAAGGAAAAACAAGAGTGATGATGATGAACAAGCCCAACATGCCAAGAGATGTCAATAACTCTTCATAAGTCAACAGTCAATACTCAAAGCTAATATAGAGACGAGTGGGTGGCTCTTCAATGAATAAGTGTTTGATTTCGTTAAATACATATATCGCTAACAATTTAACGAATAGAGAAAAAAAACATCATGTGATTAAAAAATATGAGACAACAAAAATAATTCATTGAAACAGGTGTATTACGCAACAATTAATTATACGTTAGGTCATGCATTGTATATATAATAGCAGTAATTTTTAATCTATCATCGCCGAAAGAATGATTGAAAAAATACTCTACTACTCGTAAAACATGAGAGAAATCCTGTCGCGTGACAGTCGTGTAGATCAGACAAAGATATAGCAATTAATCTGCTGAATAACTAGATTTATATTAAGTATATATTAGGTTGGTGCAAAAAAACTGACTATATTTCGGGTCTCGTATCAAAAAATCATAGTTTATCATGTTTTAAGAGGTTTTAAAGAAAATTAGTCTGATACAAGCATTTTTAGAGGGTGAAGAATTTTCAAAAATGATCAAAATGTGCTTATAAACAATTTTTTCCCTCTTTTTTACAATTAAATTTTGACCATTTTTGCAAATTTCAAAAATTTGGAGTTACCTCTAAGAATGCTTGTATCAGATTAAATTTTTTGGAGGGCTCTTAAAACATAATAAACTATGATTTTTTCATATAAGATCTGAAAAACAAAAATAGTCTGGTTTTTTGTGCTACTCTAATATAGATATTAGGATAGCTCAAAAAAACCGACTATTTTTATTTTTCGGATCTCGCATTGAAAAAAAAAAAAAAAAAAACATGGTTTATCATGTTTTTAGAACCCTCTAAAAAAATGGCCCTTTACAAGCATTCTTAAAAATCACTCACGAATTTTGAAATCTTCAAAAAAGGTCAAAAGGTGATTTTAGAAATTTTTTTTTCTCTTGTCTTTGTTATAACAAATTGTTTTACATATAATAAAAATAAGTCCTACAAAATTTCAGTTTAAAATATTAATATTAAGGGTCACCAATGAATTTTGAAATTTTTTAAATACATTAATTTCAATATTCTCGAGCGATTTTTTAATAATAATATTAAGACTTAATTTTTTTATGACACAAAATACCTTAGAAAATGAAGAAAATGAAAAAATACAATATTTCAATGTTGATAATCATAAAAGATGGTGCGAAAAACGAAAAAAAAGTTGTTTAAAATCATATTTTGACCAGATTTGAATATTTCAAAATTCGTAAGCGACCTTTAAAAATGTTTGTATCGGGTTGATTTTTTTAGAGGGCTCTTAAAACATTATAAACTATGATTTTTTTTTTAATACGAGACACAAAAAACAAAAATAGTCTATTTTTTTGGGCTACCTTAATAAAAATATTAAATTTTTTTTTCCAAAATACTGATTTAAAAAAATTTTAATAAACCCTCGTATATGATTGGATATTTTTTTCTAATGTGATTTTCCGTTTGTTGCAGTTCGATATGAGTACAGAAGAAAAAATAATCATCGAGAAAAGATGACAGCACGCCGTCACGTCCTTGCGAGTATCCGCAGGACGATTATCGTCGCGGCAGTTGTCGCACTCATCGTCCTCGCGCTCTCAAATCAAGACAGCTCAAGCAACAGCATCTTATTAGCATCAGAGGTGAGTTATTAATAGTTTAAACCATAAAAAAAATTAAGTGTGAGAAAAAAAAAAAAAGAGTAAACATGCATTGAATGCTTTGGAGACGAATGAGAAGTCTTAAATCAACGAGAGATCTGACTCGACATGACAAAAATAGATATCCAACTACTTTCCCACTCTCAGGACGAATTTGGATTTAATTAATTGGTTCTACAGACACTCCCTAATGTGATTAATTCATTAATTTTCCAGCCATAAATTAATACGTAAAAATAGTCCAAGGTATCGACTTGAATATACAGTGAAGATTGAAATAGTTGGGGTTGGATATGTCATGCAAACGTGGGGGTAGTTTTGTAAACGTGAAAAAAAGGTGTCTGGCAGTCAGCCAGGCGCATTGCGGCAGATAAACAATTCTAGCTACCTTAATGAGCAAAAAAACGACCACGATAATTCATTATTCGCGTCAAACATCATTTTTATCACAAAAATATATGTAGGTGTTATCCTAAATAGCTTGACGCAATAATTTATCAAGTGTCACCTGACAATTGACCCATGAGGGCCATCAGTAAACACTACAACCCAACATAAATTCTCAAGCACAATATTTACCGAGACAATGTTGATAAAATGTCAACGTTACTTTTCACCTTTCGATGACCTTAATTTTATATCGTTCATCAATAAAAAACTTATCTACACTCGTTAAATTGTGTCAGTATATACACATTAAAACTAACCGAGGTTCAATAAGTATGTAAAATATTGTAGAAAAAAAAGAATCAAGTGAATTTAAAAATGTACTTAGTTATAAAACATCGTGATAAGAAAAAATTCTGAAATTTTAAAAAAGGTAAAATGGAGATTTCAGTAATTTTATAATTTTTTTTGTTGTTTTTTGTCGATAATTATATAAATAAAAAAAATAGTAAAAAATATTACTAAATTTAAATAATCGGAATAAAATTCTCTACAACAAAAAACATAAAACAAACTTTTTTTTGTTGTATTTTTCTTAATTTTTACGATATTATCAATTTTTTAAAATATGTTAAAAATCTAACAAAATAAAAAATTTTATTCTACATTTTTTGTAGGAAATTAAATTTACAATAATTCAACTTTTTAAAAATTTTTTATTATCTTGATTATTTACCGAGTTATCGGTAAAAAAAAAAAAAGGAAAATCGAAAACATCACAAAAATTGCAAGATCTCTGGAAATTTCACTAAAAACTGCTTTTAAAAAACTTCACGCCATCAAACTGCGCAAAATTTAGGATTAAAATTTTTTTTTGATCTTTGCAAGGCATGCTGTATAGTCATGAAACTGGTTAACCAATTCTAGGATTTGCATTGTAAGTAGTAGTTGAGACATTGGAATATAGGCACTCAATGCGACCCACATTCTCCACAGTGAAGATATGTTGTGATAGGAGAATCAATAAGCGAACACTACCTACCACCATGTCTACACTCAAATTCTAGACTTACATTTGTATTCTACAATAAGTAACTATAGTTTCTCGCATGTTACTCGGCCCTGACTGAAACACAGACCTAACCTCAAAACCAAGCCACAAACCGTCCAAACAAATAACTTCAATATTTATCGACAATTGTTATAAATTCCCTCATTTATTATGACAAAAACTTGTCAAGTCATTGCACATAAACCATAACTTATCAATATACAAAAATACCTAGTTAAGGTTGTAGCGTGAGGTCAAAATACATAAAAATCAATGATATTTTCAAAATAATTCTTTAGAACATTAAAATTCATCCTGTAAAATTTCGGAATTTTTCAGTCAGTCGTTTCGAAGAAATAAATTTTTTTAAGTTCAAAAGAAATCTACGGGCCCTTATAACAAAAAATGAAAAATTGTTGCTTTAAATTAAAAAACAAAAATTATCATTTCGATATAATAAATTCTTTAATAATGGTTTATTCTATTTTGAGTTTGAAAATATTCAAATTTTGCTTAAAAATGCCTAAAAAATGTCTAAAAATAAAAGTTTACTCTTGAAAATTTCACTTTTAACCCGTTGGTACGGCCAATAAAGAGTTTCAATGATAAAATAGGATAAAAGTTCCATGAATTTTGAGCTTTTATCAATTATGATCTAATTATTAGACATATAGCTAGTTTTTTCTTTCGCTGGAGCTTTTTTGATTTTTCTATTTTTAAAAAATGATTTCCTAATCAACAAATTGATAAAAAAGTTTTCACAATATCACTTTTGAATAGCCAATAAAGTACTTGAATCTAATAAAATTAAATGTGGGCCTCTAACTGATTTAATATTGGAAATAAAACGTTAAAAAATTTTCTTATTTTGGGATGACATCGTAATTCCTTAAAAATCAATAAAAAACCGATATTTGAACTCACGATTTTGTGTCTACTGCTAAGTTTCAAACAATAATTTTCTTATTCATTAAAATCAGTATTTTTCACGTAAAATATTTATGCCAATCTCTAAACACGTAGATGAAGCGAGATTGTAATATTTCTAAATTGTAACATGACATATCATATCAAAACGCTAGTTTTAAGCAACTTTTTTCAAAATTGCGTCAAAACGGTGTGACTCAAATTATGCCCAAATGTTTATTTCAGTTTAATGAATATCATAGATAGTTTTTGATTTGTTTGCAACCTTCTTCCGACTAGTTATAGTTTAAAAACTATCAAATTTTGTCTGCCACGCATCAGAGCCCTTTAAAATATAACTTCTCGGAAACTAAGAACAAAAACTGAAGTGAAAATTTACAAGCATCCTAACCTCCTTAAGCATAGAGACTTAAATTAGCCAAAGTTTCAAAACAAAATCTCACATCAACACAACCTTAAACTCTTCCAAAATTTCTATCAATTCGCACAAATGCCCTTTCAATACTTCCCTGATACGATTGACATTGTAAATGCGTGGTCTAATCGACTAGACACCTATATCATGTTACCAACTCAGTCTAGTGTCTAGAATTACCTGCTATCCCGTCAATCAATTCATTAAATGCAGATTAACGTAATTACAACTCATACTGTAATTCACACCGCGTCAGCTATGAGATATCTAATTGACCTGGACAATGTCACACACGCGGTTATAAAAGACGTAAGTGAAGGTAAGCCGATCGAAATGTACAATCTTGTTTCACTGGTTCAACTAAGTAATATACAAGTGCACTTGAAGTTCATCTATACTAAATTGAGTATTGGAAAATACTCAGCAAGTCAGTTTAGGAGAAACTAAGGACGAGGAAGCATCGTAAGAGGTCGTGGGATGCTTTCAACGTTCCTCTTGATGTTTCTAATAGAATTAGGAAATTATATTGGCCTTAGTTTCAAACCAATACACTTGAAATTTAATTAATCAACTTAAAACCGACTAAATGAACAATTTCGCGTTTAAACACAATCGTAAATTCGCGTTAGACTTAAAAATACATTTGTTTTCTTTATAGAAAAAAAATTCTTTTGTGCTGCGAAATGTGATTTTCGGTTGAAGAAAAAAATCAGAAATTTTTGTTATAGAAAGAAACACCGCAGTCTGCCGAAGAAAAACTATTGGAATTAAGTGCAGCTGCTGAGACTAGAGCACGTTTAATTCAAAGGAGAAAAATACTAACGGATAAATGTATTAAAACTGGCTTGGATCGTCCGGGAAATGATTCTCTGCACAAACCCAATGCTTGGGAATTTTTTGTTAATCGTGATTATCACTTAATTTGGTGTAATGTCTTCAAGGCTGCATCGACCTCATGGATTTACAATTTTAACAGACTTGCCGGGTAAGTAATTGAATATTCAGTGATAAATCAATAGGAAGAATATTAAAATAAATTGTAATTTTAATGATTTAGGTATAGTCCACAATTTTTAAGAGCTTCAAAAACCGTTCCTGTGTCATTGGCACGACAAAGATATCCTAGACCATCTGCAGAAGATTTAGCGAGGTATTTGAATGATAGCGTGAGCTTTCTCATCGTTAGACACCCGTTTGAACGGCTTCTTAGCGCTTACCGTGATAAACTCGAGCAAAGTTTGCCCAACACATTGCACAGCAAATTGGGAGTACGAATAATCAACTTGTATCGACAAAAAGTAAGTTGAAATTCTTGAGTACATTAATGCTTGTTAGTAGTTACAAATTTTTATTTTTATCAAATCAAAAGTTCAATTTGACAAGTATCATCCATAAAAAATTAAAAACCCATTATCGATCGATTTAAGTATAATTAACGATTGAAAATCCATTTTTTAATGGGAAGTACCAATTTTTTTACTTGAATACTATTATAACTTTATTTTTAAAGTCGATACCTTAATAAATAATGTTGAAAAGTATTGTTTGAGAAATATACTTTACATAATTCGGTTAAAAGGTTAAAAAAAAATAATGTTAACGACTGTTTTAATTATTTATACGCATTTAATTTTACAATTTGTCGACCAGAGAGGTTAAGGAGGCTTCATACGAGCGACTTACTGCATTTTTTTTCATTCAACTGATTATTTCTGATATTTCATGACTCAATGTTGGAAATGGTTTTTTTAACGTATATAGAAACGCTCCGACCTTCTTAACTGAGTTGGGAATTGTTTTTTAAATTAAAAAAAAAATGTTTTTTATTTAATACAGGATCCTAAGCATCGTACAAAACGAGGTCCGAGATATCCTCTGTTTGAGGAATTTGTCAAGTGGCTGCTGTGCGAATGGCAGGCCGGAAATGAATTGGATATGCATTGGACCCCAATTGTGAACTTTTGTACGCCATGTCAAGTTCGTTTTGATATCATTGCTAAATTCGAGACACTTCAGGTAAAATTATTTTCAAATTATTCAAAATAATAATTTTTAATATCACGTCATTAATCCCATAAAAGAAGCTATAATCGATATATAGTCTTAAAAGCCTCCCCCGCCGCTAATTTGCAACCCCCTACCATTATTTTACAAAATACCTGTCACCCCTAAACCTGTAAATTCCGGCATTTGACGGAAAATAATTATGTAATTAAGGTTTGGGGCTTAGCTTCGCGATAAAACTTTTTTTTCAGTTAGTTTAGGGTCTAAAAAGCCCTCAAAAGAATTTTCAATTAACTAAGATTGTTTTAAAGATTACCGCCGGCCATACTTAGAATAAATCTTTCGCTTTTTGTAGTTTTTTGGTTTTTTGCCAATAACTCTGTAACAGAGCGAGATAATGAAATTTTCTATAAGAGTTAAATGATAGAAAATTAAATTCTCTATAAAAAAAATTAATAGTATTTTACAAATTGAAGAAGATACAAAAAAATCTTTTTCATTTTTTGTAGCAAATTTTATTTTCAAACATTTATTTCTAAGAACTTTTTAGTAGATTACTTAGAAATCTAAAAACCAAGAATTTTAGTGTTTTTTTAATATCACCGCGGGAAAAATTATTTTACGGATTAAGCCGGTCGATTATTTGCATTCAGCGTGAAAAAATACACGTAAATTTATTGCTCCCAATAGTCTGCAGCCTCGACAACCGATTAAGCCGGCCGAAAAACCGCGAATTTTGGTGTGATTCTAGTGAATACAATAAATAACAAGAAATTTACTCCCATTTCGGCTGTCGAATGGCATTTTTTCATTATTCACCTTATTTACTGAGTTATTGGTAAAAAACGAAAAAAATTACGAAAAAAATTTTATTTTTCTATTGTAATTTTTTCCTAATAATTTCATTTATGTTTAATAATAGAGTGATCAAAATTATTTGATCAAACATGTTCATCTGGAGCACATCATCAAGCCAGAATGGAAAAATCCAGCGAGAGGACCACAAACTAAAGACGTAATGAAGAATTATTTTGTTCGATTGTCCAAAAGTCAAATATCAGCGCTCTATGAAATGTTTAGGTAAAGATTCTTAAAAGAAAAATCCAATACCAACATAAAAACGATAAGATAATTAATTTAAACATTTTACTATTTTCCAGATATGATTTTGAATTATTTGATTATTCGCCCGATGAGTACTTGGCAATTGGAAAAGAAGATGCCAATCTATACGAGTGTAAAAAATAGAAAAAAATCAATTTCTATGAATTTCTTCGTGTAATTAAAATACTAAAAACCCGAAGAATAGTTCACGTGTGGACAGAAATTGCTAATAAACAACGAAATCCTGTAGAGGAAGAACTTCACTTGACTCCTAACTTATTATTATTTTTTTTGTTTCAAAGCATAATTAAACATATTGTATATAAATTTAAATTCTTAGATCAAATTTTTGTAAAAAAAAGCAATCTCAATTTAATGACGGAACAATTGAATATAATCTGTATCAAAAATTTTCTAATAGCCAAATAGAAAAATCCGCGTTTTATGAAATGAAACAATAAGACAACTAAGTACTTAATACTTTCAGTAAAAATCGATCATTTTCCAAAATTTCATCAATAATCTATTCGAAAAATATTCAAATCACATTTAAAAAAAATTCAATTCAATTGAAATAATAACAGTGGCCTAATATTTATCATGAAAAATTAAAAAATTAGGAAATTTTTCATACAAAATAATTCTATTATGAAATAAAAAATTTAATAAAACTATTATTTCGTTGTAAATATAAAAATAAAAAGTTCTAAAGCAAGATAATATTAATTAACATCACTTGACTAGTTGCTTTGCAATATTAAATTAAAAAAGAAAAAAATTTCCAGTATTTAGTATCGATTAGAACGATATAGTTAAATATGGTTTTATACCAATTGGTGCACCATATTAATTATTATAATTCATATCATTAATATATTGCAATGTAAAAAATCGTTATTTCGTGGTATATTAATTTACCAAGAGACAATGTGTCTGAAAATGACATAGATATACATAATTCACTCAACAAAGTATCCTATATTTACTTGAATTCACAAAATTGAGCTTCCAGCGTATGGCCGTGGCATGCATTAGAGTTATGTAATTTTAAATTACGCATTCAGATACTGAATTTTTTTTTATCATTTAATGTTAGTCTTCGTGAGGTCTTTTGCATTATAACTCACTAGTAAACAATACTTTGGACTGTTAACGAGCTGTAATATTTATTTTAAAAAATATGGAATATGTAAAAAAGTTTCTCAGAAAATATCAAATAAGACGTTGCAGTAGAATGTATAAATTTAAACAAATTATACCTGTTGTAATGATTTTTTTCATCTTTTTCATAATTGCATATAATTACAGCTACATAAAGGTAATTGAATATTTTTTTGTTGCAGAACTTGATAATAATATTTAAGTGTAATGTTTTTTTTTTTTTTAGGTAGATAAAGAAAGTTTGATTTTGAAAGATGGAAAATTTGTAAATAGATTTGTCGAACGTAGACAACGAGTTCAACGTAAATGTGGACAACAAAATTTTAAATCACTCACAACTAATGTTTTACAGGCTAATGCCAAAGAATTTATTATAAACTATGAGTATGGTCTTATTTGGTGTAATGTATTCAAAGCAGCATCCTCATCATGGCTGTACAATTTTAATTTGCTTGCCGGGTAAGATTGAAAGAATTTATAAAATTAAAAACTTTGAATACTTAAGTAATATTTACTGTTGTTTTTTAGATATACTGCAGAGCAGTTGAAACCAGGAGTTGCTCTTCTAGAATTGGCTAGAAAAAAATATCCAAGGCCTACACCAGATGAACTACTTCAAGCTCTGAATGAAAATCTGAGTTTTATTATTGTACGACATCCGTTTGAACGACTTGTCAGCGCATATCGAGATAAATTTGTTATTCATCCGGAAAGTGAATATTTTGCGAAAATAGCTAAATCCATAGTGGCTGCAACAAGACTAGTGAGAAATTTTATATTTATTTCTTGTTAAAAAAATTCGCTATCAGAAAAATTGGTTCGAATTCAAAAATCACTTAAAATCAATATTTTTTTTCATTTTTATATGTAAATTAGGGTGGCACAAAAAAACTGACTATTTTGGTTTTTCCGGTTTTATATAAAAAAATTGTAGTTCATCATGTTCTAAAAAAAAAATCAGTTTGATACCAGCATTTTTAACGGGCACTCACGAATTTTGAAATTTGCAAAAATAGTCAAAATATGATTCTAAAGAATTTTTTTTTCTTGTTTTTTACATCACCTATTATGACTATTAACATTAAAATGTTGGATTTGTTCATTTTCTTTATTTTGTAAGGTATTTTGCGTCATAAAAAAATTAAATCTTAATAATGTTGTTATTAAAAAGTCACTCGAGGTAAGCCTTAAAATTAATATTTCAAATTGAAACTTTCTAGAACTTATATATATATATTCCATATAACAAAATTTGCTATAACAAAAACAGAAAAAAATCAAATTTTAACAATTTTTACAAATTTCAAAATTTGTAAGCGATTTCAAAAAATGCATATATCATTCAGAATTTTTTAAAGGGCTCTTAAAACAGAATAAACTATAATTTTTTTATATGAGACCAGAAAAACAAAAAAAAAAAAACGGTTTTTTGCGCCACCCAAATATAAATATATTAAATTTTGAATCAAAATATTGATTAAAAAAAAATTTTAACTAAAAAAAAATTAAATAGAGCAGATAAAAAATTTTTTTAAATATTTTTTATATTTTTTATTTTGATTTCTAATTTTTTAGCAAATATTTAACATTTTCTAATTCAATTCCAAGTAAAATTAGAAAAAAAAAAATTTTCTCGATCGAGAAATGTACTGATTTTTTTTGCAAGAGATGAGTTTATTTTTTCTAAAAAATCATTAAAAAAACAGAAAAAAAAAATTAATTTTTAATGAATTTAATTTTAGTCCAACTTATCCGACAGTCATCGAACTATGAATTTTTTGGAGGAATTAAAAATCGACCCAATTTACCCAACTTTCGAGGAATTTGTCAGATACATTATCAACGAGTGGCAGTCAAGGAAAAAATTAGATGAGCATTGGGTGCCAATATCGACATTTTGTACTCCCTGCAATGTTCCTTTCAACATGATCATCAAATTCGAGACCCTTCATGTACGTATACACGAAATAAAAAAAGTTATATCCATTTCTAATCAGAAAAAGCTGTCACTCAGGAAGACCAAGAGTATCTAATGAACATAACATCTCTAAACGAAATAATCAAACCAATGTGGGTAAATCCATCGGACAAGACCCGAGCGAAAGATGCAACTTTGTTTTCGCAATTGACGGTGCACCAAATTTACGAGCTGTCCAACGTTTACCGGTAAAAAAAAAATGCCCTTGGGATATACAAAATAATGTTCTAATATTTGTCGATTTTCCTGTTCATTTTCCAGAGAAGATTTGGAGCTTTTTGACTACTCCATCGACGAGTATATACCATTGGCTCAACAAAATTAGACTCTGAATGTTCTAAAGCTTTTGAAGCATAAAAAAAAATACTTTAAGATTAATTATCAATAAAATAAGACTTACCAATGAGTTTTATTATCTAGCTCGACTCCTAGGATCCATTTATCATCAATAATTCGCTGCCATGTATTGATGACGTTAACATTAATTGGAATATGCGATTGTGCTTCCTGTTTGACTCTTTTGGACCGTGGAGCACCCATGTCATCGTACCACTATAAAAACAGATATTATTTATGTGTAAAAAAAGTAATATTTCACAGCAAGTAAAAAGATAACCTCCAAAAAACTTACTTCTGTCTCGGAATCTGAAGTACATAGAGCATTGATAGACGTGCATTGTTTGTATATTTTTTTCAACATTGAATCACACGTCAATTCAAATTCACACGTTTTTTTCGTAACCTCACTAATGAGATCATCAACTTCTGACAAGCGGCACATTAAACTCTCGTGCAGTGGATTAAAACTCGCGGATATGCCATTTTCTGGGATAAAATTCTCATCTTCGAAAATATCCCGATCGAATACATCGTCGTCGTCGTCGACGAAATTCATTGTGTTCAGTTGGAAATTTAAATAAGACACGTGAATTTGTTTGTCCTTATTATCTTATCAAAACGTACTTATTTGCAAGATCACACATATGTAAAATATGCTACTGCATATATATTTGCCACGACCGCGAACGATATAGCGTCCATAGAGAGATAATTCAGCCTTGACGTTGTGTAAAACTAGATGGTAGCGCGCTGCGGCCGTGAGATCAACTATTTTTAAAATCCGAGGCGGGCAATGTACAATGGAATTAAAAAAAAGAAAGCAGTCTAAAAAAAATCGTAATTTGTTAAAACGGTTATGGACCGGTGTGAAAAATATTCTAAAAAATTAATTAAAATATAGAATTCATTAAATATTCTACGAAAAACACACGCATAATTATTTCCCATTAATTTTGGGCTTGGCCAATGGTCTTTAAGCGATAGTAAGAGGGTTGTGAATTTTTTGGGGTAGTTTTGAGACTCTAAAATAACTGCCGGAGAGATATCATCGAGAAGTAAAAAATTTAACACTATATTTCATAGTTATTTTAATAAATTTGAGGTTTGGGGGTGTTTGATGGACCTTTAAAACGATGCCAGAGGGTTGCAAATTTTTCCGGGTATTTTAAGAACTCTAGACTAACTGTAGAAAAATTATTATTGACAACCGAAACGTTTAATACTATATTTCATAATTATTTCTCATAAATTTGAGGTTTAGGGGGTGGCTGATGGTTTTTAAACGATGCTAAAGGGTTGTAATAAAATATACTTCCCCTATTAATACATAATAAAAGCTCGCCAAAAAACGTCACACGTCTGCGCATGTAAACCACCGTCAACGAGTGAAACTTCGTGCGCGCAGGCTTGACCGAAAATATTCTCCGAGAGCAGGCACACACACGAAGCTCTGGTAAAACCAAAGACAGTGTAACCTGCAAGATGCAGGAAAAGTCAGTTTCATTCACCTGCAATCGCGTATCAGTAGTATCAATCCCAAAAAACAACCAACAAACTCAAACTCCAACAATTGTTCTCTGCTCTAAAAAATAAACCACTTTTCGTGCTCTAAAAAAATCCAACTAATCGACTTATTATCAGAAAACGCCGGAAAATGCAGCGTATATCCACATGAAACAAGTATGACACGAGGACATACGCCCAACCGTCACCTCAGGAGCTATCGACACCGTCGACGAGGCTCAATTGCTAACAATTCATTCCCGGCCGCACGTGATGCTGTCCGAGATGGTTCGTCTCTCGTATCAGCACCGAGCATTCTACTGCTACATTATCCTCAGCATCTGGATATTTCTTCTCGTTGCCAGTAAGATTTTTTTCTAATTATTGATAAATTCTTAAGTAAAAACACAAACCTTTTGCAGGCATGTACAAGTACATCGGAGGCGACGAGAAAACTTCGCTGCAGAGAAAAACCCTGAGCAACGACGTGCCCATGCGTGAATTTGCGCGTCACCTGAAACCCGACATGAAGAACCGGCGGATTTTTAAAGTCTGCAATTCACCGGATGACATCAACACCGGCGCGGAAGGTAAAAAGTAAAATTAGCAAGATAAAATCGACACAATTGACGTTTGCAACTGAATCTAGGCAAGATCGATGGCAACTTGACACTGGAGGGAGTGTTTATTTTCATCCGCCACGGCGACCGCGGTCCGTTGGCTCATATCCGCAATATTAGCACCGTCAACTGCGCCGGGGACTTTGGAAACAATCCCCGACTCGAGGCACTCTATCAGAACTACCAAAATTTCGTTCTGAACTCGACTGCCTACACGCCGTCGGCCTGGGCGCAGTTTCTCGGCCCGTTCCACGGCCTGCCGATGCTTCCTGCGGCAAAAGAGTGCAGAATTGGCGAGCTAACCTCTCTGGGCATTGGACAGCTCTTGAAGACCGGGCAGGTGCTGAGAGATGCGTATTTCAATCGTTTGAATCTCGGAAATGGGACCATTGCTCCGAAGGACGTTGTAATGTACAGCACCAGGTACAAGCGGACGGTCCAGAGCGCTGTTGCGCTACTGTACTCGTTTTTGGAAAGTGATATCTTCCAGAATGCGAAAGTATCCATGCGAGAGAGCTCTAGTCTCGCTTTCTGCAACACCGATTGCGCCTGTCCTGTTGCAGAAAAGTATTTGAAACAGTATTACAAGGTAGGTTCAATATGTACAAATTTTTACATGAAACCTTTTTTGTAGGTCTTTAAATTCTCTACATAAAATGTCCTATGATAAAATTGTGTATCTGTTATGATTTTCGAAATATTTGCAAAAAACTGGGCAAAAGTTTAGCGTTTTTGCACATACTCGTTATGCGAAGGAATTGGGTATGCTCTGCACTTTTGGCATGGTACTCGATGAATTTTAATTCAATTAAAATTTTTAGTAAAACACTTTGTAGAAAATAAAAAAAGGTAAAAATGTTTTATTTAAATTAAAACTTTTTTTAAATAATGTACTAAAAAATCGACAAATTCGAGGTATGCCTGAATATGAAAAATTTAATGAAAAAAATTAAACCAGTGGCCCTTTTCACAATTACGAGAAAATCATCCCAAATTTTGGTCTTAAATGCCTTATCATTTTCTGTCTTTCAGTATAAAACGTTTTTACCTCTTTTTATTCATATTCGTTTTCAAACTAGTAAAATTCTCTATAAAAAATTATTTTTGTAAAACTTTTTTTTCTTTAATATTTAAAAAAAAATGATATTCACAATTTTCACAGAGAATATATACGTGAGATAAAATTATTACTTACAATATGCCGTGTTGCAGGAGACCGGAGATCGTTTAAAGTCACATCCGGCAGTGATGGAGTTGATCAAACAAGCCTCGAACATAGTGTTTGAAATGCCAGACCAAGCGCAAACGAGGCATCCGTACGCCCTGCGGGACGCGCTGTTGACCTACATCTGTCACGGAGCGCCACTTCCTTGTGTCAACCTCGAGGCACAGAGGATATGCGTCAAGGCGGAGCATGTGACGGGATTATTTGCGTACACCGAGTGGGAATCACGGCCGAATATCAAGAGTTCTAGTCGCAGAAAGTACGGTCTTCTACGGGCTTACGGTTTGTTTCGAAATGTCGTGTCGCACATGGTGCAAATGGTGTCCGAGTCCAAGCCGAAAATTGTCCTTTTTTCTGGCCACGACAAAACTCTCGAGTATCTCTCGAGTGCTCTTGGCATTGCTGTTGAACATGCCATTCTGCCGCACTATGCATCGCGTGTCATTATTGAAATTTGTCGTACTCATTCGAAGAATGAAAATCCGGCAGCGCACGATTTTTATTTCCGTGTGATTGTTAACGGCAGGGACGTCACTCAGACCATACCATTCTGCAAAAATTCAAATTTCTTTAGTGCCAGTTATTTGGATAGAAATGACGATGGAGAAATACTCAGAAAGGAATATAAATTGTGCCCTATTGAAGCAATTATTCGACAATTGCACGATGATTATTTCTTGCCTTTTAATGCGACCAATTTCAAAGACGCGTGCTCCAATCGTTGATATAGCTAATTTTGCTTGGATAGTATTTATTATTCATGCTAAATGTGTTGATGGATAAAAAAGGGTCTTCTCACTGTAATTCTTGTATCTAGCTGTTAATACTGAGTATTTTTAGAAGTTACTTGGAATAGATTCCAAAATGAAATGCTGCAGTACCGGCTTTTATTGTAAATATCCTTAAAATTATCGGGTTTATGAAAATTTTACCTTAGACCATTTTTGTAGCTTTTTAAATTTGCTAGAAAAAAGATTCTGGGTAAAATTTACATAGCTCGCTTTGATTTTGAGATATTTTTAAAAAATGATGACTGCAATATTTAATTTTGCCACGGGTTTCACTATATATATTTTATCATATGAAAATCAATTTGTAAATACTGTAAATACTTCAGTATTTTTTTTTTTTTTTTTTCGTTAAACTGAGATGTGTAAAAAATTTTTTTTTGGAAATTCTCAAGGGGGTATTCTTTAGTAAACGCACTATTTTCGTGATTTTTCTACTTTTTTCGCGATAACACGGTAAATAAGCGAAATAATGAAAAGTATCATTAGAGTAAAATAATTTGAGATGAAATTTGCTACAAAAACTGTAAAAGAAGTATATCTTGGTTAGTTTTTGAGATATTATCAATTTTTTAAAATTCTTATTTTTCAAAATATCTCAATAACGGAGCAAAATATAAAAAAAGCTTATCCGACATTTTTTGTAGAAAATTTCATTTACAATTATTCAACTCTCATAACATTTTTCGTTATTTTGCGTAGTTACCAATTTATCGCTAAAAAACCGCAAAAGTAATACAAATTACATCTGCTATCGGTATTAATATCGGTCCTTTCTAGCATTATTCAAGTGATTTATTATGTTTTCATGCTGTAAAATTAAACGCTATCAACGAAAAAAACAAAAAAATCTGTCAATAATGAGTAAAAGAAAGTATCTTTACAATCTATAAATATATTCAAGAAGGCAACAGTTTATTCACAATAAAAAAAACTTCCATAATAAATACTGAACGTGTTAATCAATTTACAAGGCACTGGATTGCGGCTTTTTTTTTTCACCAGAAAATAAATTAATTATGGCTGTCATTTTTTTGTCGACATGACTATGAAAAAGAAAATTAAAAAACATTTTTGTGCTATTATTAAGAAATCATTGACTTTGGTAAATCATGTGCGTACAATAAAAAAAAAAAAAAACTAACTATTTTAGGGAAGGCAAAACCTGTTCATCTTAAATTACCGCAAATATCTCGAAAACTATGAAAATTACATAATTTTTCCATAACATCTTTTTTATAGACAATTTCATTAACTACAAAAAATATCATATAACAAAATCATGTAATTCCAATATTTTTCAAGATATTCCCACTTCCCTTCCTACATTATTTGTCATGTTGTCTTTTTTTTTTTCGATTCAAATTAAAACACACAATTGAAAAAAAAAAATCTATCAATAGTTCCTACAAAAATACGCAATTTCGCAATAAATCTTGAATACCCGATCATTCTTTCAACACTTACCTCATACTACACATGTGAAAAATATTGTTTGGTCATCATGTATGCTCCAATTATAAAAAAAAAACTTAATTCTAAAATTCCGGAATTATTGTGCACAATCATAAAGAGAAGAAAAAAATACTACTCCGATGGCATTTGATTTGGTTTTGGCTCAGTAGACAGCGCGAGTCCCAGGCCCTGCTGGATGCTAGAAACTCGTTGAACATAGTGACGATAGTCGACATTTTCATAGTTTCCATTTTCAAAGGGATTGCGTCGTTGGCGCACAGGCGGCGAGTGATTCGGAGGCCGACGGATCGGTGAGTGCGGCTCATCATACTCATTGACAGTTGGAACACAACCACGCAGGCCAGTGCGCCAGCGTTGCACGAGCCACTTCATGCGAACGATAGCAATCACGGAGAGAAAAGCACGGCGTACACGTGCCTTCGGGGTCCTCCACACACTGTTGAGCGTCTGCTCGGACACATAAGACCTCTCAGCCGTGGTCAACTGCGCTAGGACCGACAGAGTGTTATTTTCAGACTCATACATTTGGTAGCATCCGATAACACACAGTAAATATCGCTTCTGATAGATGAGAGCCCGCCGCTTGCTGTCTACACGTATATACTTGGCGTAGAGCTGCTGGAGTTTGGTAATGGCACTTGGATCCACGTAATCCACACCTCGGACATCTTGACTCGATACTCTAGCCTCCATTTGCTTGATCTGCATGTCTTTGTGTTCATTATCCGCACGTGCACGAACCAGTTTGTCATGCAGGATAGCCTTTGCCTCGGAATATCGAGAAATCATGGATTTTAGCATTTCTTCCTCGGTCTGCGCGCTTTTCAATTGACGTCGGAGCTGCTCGTCGTTCTTTCGCAACGATGCCACCTCCGTTTCCGCGACCGAGAGCTGGCGTTTGAGCTCCTCAGCGTCTGCCTCCAAGTCCTGAATAACCCCGCGAACTTGCTCCAACTCGACGCGCAGATGCTTCACCTCTGCCAACTCACTGTCTCGTCCTTTCTGCCGTTTTTCCTCCGCCTTGACCATCGTGTTGACGCGCTTCTGTAGGAATTTGCATTCTTCTAGCGAGGCTTTGAGCTCCTCCTTTGTATTCTTTAAATCCGCTGCGAGATGCTCGCGTTCGCCTTCGACAAGGGCAATTTTACTCAGAAGACTCTCGCGCTCATCCAGCTGAGTGCCCAGCTCGCGCTCCAGCCGTTTCTTCTCCGTCTCGACGGTCTTCATGTTGTCTGACATCTCCACAAGCTCGCGGCTCGCCTTCTCGTACTTTTCGGCTAGTAATAGTGGGTTCACGTCGGGATTTTCCGTCTCCGGGGACACTGGAGCATCGCTCGATTGGCCCCGACGGGACAATTTGTTTTGGAGTAAGCGGTGTTGCTCGCGCAGGACTGCCAAAGTCTCTCGCAATTGTTCCTCAGCCTTTAGGGATGATGTGAGCTTCATTCGGAGGGTAGAAATCAACTCTGAGTCTTGCAATTGTATGCTTTGTGTTGCGTGCTTCTCCTTTGATAGGCGATTTTCCAGTTCACGAATTTTTGCCTTTGCTCGCACCATGCGCTCGCTCGCTTCACTGTTTTTCTTTGTCTCACGGTCGAGGTCGAGCTTTATTTGGAGAATTCTGTCCTCGTACTCGGTGATCTGAGCCTTCAACATGTCACGCTCAATCTCCAGCTCGTCTTTTTGCCGTGTGAGGGTCTCATTTTGTTTGTTTGCGTGTTTCAGCTTGCGACGCACGTCTGTCGCTTGCTGCATCATTCGTTCCAGGTCCTGTTCTACGGGTTTTATTGTCAGCGAGTTGCACGAATGCATCTCAATTTTTCGGGATGAAATTTCCTCAGTTTCGCTCTCGATTGCGTCCATTATTTTCTTGTCCAGATCCGCAGAGAGGTTCAATTCTCGCTGCACCATGTCCTCGATGTCGTGACCCTCGGTCTCGTGAATTGAATTGTCCTTGAAAGCTTCCAAATCTTGCTGTAACTTTGCTACTAGTGCTGTCAACTCGCCGTTGTCGATACGCGCCTTGCGCAGCTTCCTTCGTAACTCCTCTACGTTGCCCGACTCTTTCATTTTGTTGCGAATTGTTTCTAGGCTCCGATGAAGGCTCTTGCTATCCTCGCTCATCTCGCGGATCACTTTTTCTTTTTCTTTCAGGCACTCCTGCAGGTGGAAAATCTCGTGATCGTTGGATGAAGATCCTCCGGAACTTGTACGACGTGCCATCTCTTCCAATCGACGGATTTGCTCGTCTCGATGACTTATTCCATCAGTCAGACGTTTTATCTCGTTGGATGACTCAAAAAGTTCACGTTTAGAATTTTCAAATTTAGTTTTAAATTCATACAATTGTTTATTTTCATTTTCAATCTCTTGATTACGTGTTTTAATTGTTTCTATTGTAATATCTTTTTCAAATAATATTTCTTCCAATTTAGTTAATTCACGAGATTTTTCACGAATTGTTATTTTTAATGTTGCATTTTCTTCACGTAATTTATCAATATTAGACGTTAATTCGGAATTTTCTTTTGTTAAATCTAATAAAATTCGTTCATTTGATTGCATTTTTTCCTGACAAATTTCCAATTCCTCAGTACGAATTTTTAAACAATCTTCAACCTCTTCTAAATCACGTTTAATTTTACCCTCAGATTCTTGACACAACTCGTACTGATTTTTATAAAATATTATATCCTGTTTTAGCGTGTCAATAGAATCTTTAAACTCGGCACGCAATCCATCGAGACTTTTTTGCATGGTTTCCAGTTCAAGCTCGCGTTTGCTCAAGGTCGCCGATTTAGTCTGTAATTCCTGATGGATGGCCTTGAGCTGGTTTTCCAAGTCTTCGATTCGTGGCGAATTTATCGAACGTACTGGCACGTGAGTTTCAGCTTTTTTCGGATCGAATGTGCGCACTTTTGCGGACGAGGCTGCGGTAAATTCCATGGCCGTGCTGCAGCCAATTGGAGTCTTTGGGAGACACAATTCACTCTTAGTTTGGTCACTGGACAGTGACATGTGCGGCTGTGAGCTGTGTGACGGACTGCCAAAGCTCGGCAATTCGAGCAGCGGCACATTTTGCGACTTTTGCATCTCAATCAAAGGTACGGACGACCCGTCGAGTCGATCCTTCATCGTCACTGGGCTAGCTTTCAACGTTGACATGTTGATAGGAACGTTGTGCATCGTTGACGCGTCTCTAATAGCTTCAGAAACTTCCTCGCACTCGGAATGAATCGACAAAATGTCGCTGAGCGTGCGTGCACTGTTTTTCGGCTCGCACTGCTTGCCCAAATGATTTTCTTCGATGTTTAGCGACGTTAAGGCTTGCAATTGACTCTCTTTTTTCGATAATTGCTCCTTCAGATGGTCGATCTCTTCATTTTTATCGGCCAACATTGAGTCCAACAATTGAGGTATTTTTTGGACACGCTCGTGAGTGTTTAGTTTTGATTCCAGAGCCTGTTTTTCTTGCGTCAGGATAGCTAAACGGTCCTTCAGGTCTTGAATTATGTTATTCTCGGTCTGAACAACATTGGTAATTTCCTGTTGTTTTGCATATAGCAAAGAATTTGCCCGCTCAATTTGATGTCTCATGTCTTCAACCTGGAAATTTTTTTTTTTTTCAGTTAAGAGTGTTTAAAACAGATTTTTGTGATTTTTCACGGGTAGTTACCTCGATATTTTTATTCGATATGGCCTGCTCAAGTGATTTGATTTTTGAATTTGCTTCGTGCAATTGAATTTCAAGACGAGAAGTGGCCTGTTGTTGAATAAACGGTGCGCTTTGTTTTTGCTGCTCTAGTCGACCGCGTGCCGCCTGCAGCTGGAACAATTGCTCCGATGCGGTTTGCTGAAGAATTTCTTGCTCTGCCTGCAACTCCTACAATCATAAAATCATCCAGAATCAGAAAACTCCTGCTAGATTGTTGGGAAAATATTTTTTTCAAGTATCAAACGCATTTTTAATTTATGTTCAGTTGGAGTTTATACATACCTCATGTTGAATTTTCAATGTAGACAGTTGCATCTCCAAATCCTTAATCCGCTTGAAGGCTACTTCTTCAGCTCGAGTATGCTTCAAAAGCTTCTCTTTCAATTTTAGCAACTGATCGAGCGGAAGTGTGGGTGGACTATTGGGATCATCAGGTGTCGGACATCTCGTGGCATCAATTTGATCACGTATCGATACATCCTCACTCGGTTGACTAATGCTTAAATTCGATCCACACATGTGGAATGCCTCGAGTTCTTTAATTCGCTTGTCTAAATGCGCCTGCATCTCACGCAACTCTAATTTCATTTGTTTCAATGCCGTAGAGTTGACGTTAAAATGTTCTGAGCTGAGTTTATGCTTCCGCAATTCTTCCTGGAGATGACTGATATGATCTGCAAGCTGACTATCCTCACCACCCATTTTTATTATCTCCAACTCTTGCACCAAATCTTGCTGATATCGTGTTTGTGAATTAATTCTCTCCTGCATCTGATCAATTTTATTCTCCAATACTTCTTCTTTCTCATTTTTCGACTGGATTTGATGCTCCAAATCAACAATTATCTCACGCAAATCCCATATTTTTGCCACAGCATTGCGTAATTCAGTCTCGACGGAGGATTTTTTCTCCTCCAAATCCGCAATTATCGAGGACATTTCACGCACTTGACCCTCAAGAGCTTCCACCTATTATTACAAATTTTTATTAGTATTTTTGTATAACAATATTAACCAGCAACTCAATACTAAATAATTAATTAATTGCAAAGCTATAACAAGTAATTAAAAAAATGTAATCCTGTGCTCAAATTATATATTAGTATTTTTTACAAGAAACAAAAAAAATCCCAACATGATAAATCTATTTTTTATCTTTTTTTTCTAATGTTAATTTAAGATAAACAAAAATTTATAAGGGTTAAAATAAAAAGTCACTCACAGCTGGTGCCCGTTCAGACATCTGAAGCAAGGGGTTGGCCGACGGTGGTTCAGGCGACAATGAAGGTGACGGCTTTGCGTGTGTGTCAAATAGAAAACCAAGACCACAGTGCAGAAAAACATGTGTTAATAAAATTAGCAGTGGTGCGTGTTATAAGCTTAATTACTTTTAATGTCTACAAGAAAAAAAAAAAAAAAAACTTTCACCCGACCCTGAATGCATTGAAAAATCGGTCAGAAAATACTACTTGTATTTTTAAAATAAAAAAATAACTACTTAAAAGCAACTAAATAATTAATTTATAAGCAAAACTTTTTGTCAAATAAAAAATCTAATTCTCAAAAATTGTCGAGATATATCAATATTTTTTTTAATTCTAATCTCGTTCTTTATATATAATCACATAAAAAAAAATTTTATTTTGTAAATACGCATCGATGGTGTTACAGCCACTTGAAATAAAAGCATAAAAAAAATACCTACTGTCCCACGGCAATAAAAGCCACATTGATCATGACATCCCGGTATAAACAGTGAACGCGCGGACAAAAAGCTTATGTGACTGTTTAATTGTCTGATCTTACATCTGAATTTTAGATGGATGAATATGCGGTGCTACACGGTATCTCATGGTCTCATTTGCTTGTCGTGTGACAATCAGTAAATTGTTATTTATAATACGCTATAAATGAAATAAAATCATTTAATTCGTGCGCAATGCAATGATTAAATCCGAAGTATCCGTACTTCACCTCTAACTGCCCTATTACTGTTCAAAGCTACACAAACGGATCTTAGTAGTGGCTTTTAAAAGCACTCACATGCAAACTTACCTCAAAAGTAATTCGTAGATCACGTTCTTTATCTCGTTCACGTTCTTTTAACTGCTCATGCAGCGAATCTATCTGTCGCGCTGCATCATCTCGCTCAACCTCTCGCTCAATCGCTTGCTCCTCGAGAAATTTACGAGTTGCACGTAATTGTTTATCCGCTGCTTCAATCTAAAGATTCAAATTTCATATCAATTAGTCTTAGAAATAATTTATAACTTAGAAATAATCTTAACTCATCCCCATGCTGTTAAAAAAATTTTATTCTACATTAAAATTATTTTTTCAAACCCAAAGCATGTATTCATTAAATCCAAACTAAAAAATACATCGTGTTTTTTTTTTCTCCAATAATTACTTTGATTTTTTCAACTGCAAGCTCACATCAAGTGCAAATAAAGCCCATCAAAGACAGAAAAAAATTGTTTTTCAGGCAAAAAAAAGCAAAATGTTACAGATCTAACTATAAAAATGATTATTTAAAATTCCCATGCAAATTTAGTATTAAAAAATATATATTTATTTACAAATTTAAAGATATTTACTTTAATTAAAGGGCTAAAATCAATTGAGGGAATACAGTTGATCTATTATATACTGTTTTAAGCTTTCGTTGGTTTATTTAGCTTTTAAAAACGAATTGAATATTGAATATTAGTAATTTCTATATAATTTACCTTTTGACAGCGAACCCTGAGAATGCTTTGGGAAGGAGAGGAATCTAATGACACCTGCTGGCAATACAATACAACGCTAATAAATACGGGTATCATCACGAAATTATAGCCAGTATATTCCAATCGTTACTTCCTGCATGGAGGAAGATAACGCAAGCCCCGTAATGTTTCCTCTTGTCTAAATATTCGTTCCCGAAGTAAAATATTTAAGCTCTCGAGAAAATAGTAAATTCACGTACGAAAAAAAAATAATTAAATAACCATTCAGCTACGGAAAAATCATCGTAGAAATGGTCTGACATATCCAACTAATTCCAGTGCAAATAAAGACTCAAATCAAACGTCGATACATGCAGAGTGAAATATAAAAATTATTATTTACCTGTAATTGTAAATCTTCTTTTTCTTTTTTCACCTCTTCAATCCGTTTGTCATGGTAGCGACAGAGCTCCTCAATAATTTGAAGTAAATTCGCATTATCTCCGACACCGTTCATGACCGCAAGACGCGCTGTAACATTTATTGCGCAATTTACACCCGCTTATCAATAAATATTCATAAATAATCTAGAGATACAGATGGACAAGTGTCAAAACATACATTTCATAATTAAAATTGAGGGAATGTTTGAAAAATAAATTTTTTTTTTACCTTTCTCCTGCAACTCTGAGAGATCTTGAATGACAATTTCACTCGCAGTTTCATCCTGCTCGCCGTAGCCTTCGGAAATGACTTCTTTTTTTGTGTCGATAGCGATTAATTTCTGCTGCAAATCAGCAATTTTTAGCTTGAGCTGCTGCGATTCCTCCTGGTACTCCTCGACGGTATTTTCGGCCTCTGCCAGCTTCAAACTGAGCTCCTCATTGATCTTTGTAGTCCAGGCAACCTGCTTGGAGAGCGTGTCGAGCATAGTTTCGCCAGGCGTAAGAGGAACCCCAAAAATCTGTGCGCTGTCGTTCTTCATTCGCTGCAGACACTTCTCCAGCTCAGAACGCAGCTCCAGGGCAATCTGATTTTCCTCCTCAATGAGCTCAAACAACACCCCAGTGTCTCTGCCCAGCATGCGCGAAATTTGACTCGACTGCGGTGCAAAATGAACGCGTTTAATTCTCATTTTCGGCGACGTTGGAGACGCAGTGACGGCAGAACTGTTGTTTTCCTTCTCCACGATTTCTCGCTCCGCCTCAACGGAATTTTCCTGCTCGAGCGGAAGACTCTGACGCTTCAGGACTTCGCTGATTAGTGTGTTATTCAACTCCTCTTCACACGTAGCAAAGTATTTTACGAGCTCGTTTATCAGGCCCTTCATTACCACACAAGTTTTGCACAAGTCGCGCGTCGGAGCTGCTTCGCTGGTTTGACCGTCAGTTGGGCTGATTAATTTGTTGATTTCATCCTGGTGGCGTTCAATTGTTCGGGCAAAGGCACGCGAATGCTCCTCCTTTAATTGGGCAATTTCACGTGAATGATCTTCCCTCAATTTTTCCATTTCACGTTTTGTATTATTCGTGAATTTATTCCGCAATTCGAGTAATTCTGCTGGCCAATTTTCTGCCGTATCATCTTCCATGACAAGCAGAGTCTAAAAAAATACATAATCAACATATAAAAACACTCAATTAATATAAAAATACTTTTCAATGATCTAGTAGAAGGTTTGGAATGTGAAAAAATCGGGTGGATTGTAAATGCGGGCGGCAAAAGGCTACCTGAATTTGTTCCTGCAGGGCATTGAGGATATCACACTTGGCGAGGGCAATTTGCTCCTTCAGTTGGTCATTGTAGGCAGTACGCAGCTCACTTAGCTCGCCATTGTCACCTGCGACGTCCCATTCTGTTTGGCAAAGCTACATGCACGGTGGACACGGCATTGTTAGTAAAAAAGGTGATAATTAGTACACGAAATTCTAAATTCTAAACATGAAAAAAATCATTATCACAACGATATCGTTTTCATTACTCACCTGATCTACATTTACGGTTGCTTTTGGCTGCTTTTCCAACTCATTGCTCGGTACATCGCCCTTGGAATTATTCGTAGAGCCTCGACTAACGTTCAGACAGTCTCCACCACCGCCGAAATAAAGATCATCAGTCATCTCGTCTGTCTCGCTGTCCTCGGAAACTTTTTTCGATTGACTGAAAATTTCCTCCGAGTACTGTTTCTCCATCTGCAGACATTTCGCCTCAAAATACGTCCTTAATTCCTCCATTTCCTTGGCGTGGCGCTGGTCCCACTCGGCTTTCGCCAGCTCCAACTCGGTGCAACTGTTTGCAGATGACTGTGTTTCCGTTTTCTCGAGCAATGATTTACTTTTCACGTTGGACAATTCTTTGCGATGTTTTTCGGTAAGGCACGAGATTTCCTGCACTAGCAGCATCTTCTCAGCGTTTAATTCATCCAGGGATTTTTTTAAAGCCGCGAAATTCTCTTGCATTTTCAACAATGCCGCATTTTCCTCCTTGAGCGCTCGATTCTCCTGCTCCATTGTCTCAGAGCGCGTGCACAGATATTCCAATTTTTCCTTGATGTCACTGAGATTGCCTGGGAAATCAGAGGTATCTAATTTCTCGCCACTTGGCGTGGAATCATCGGCATTTATAGATGTCGAGAGATTCAATGTAGATAATTCCTGAATACAACTCTCATCCTGTGATAGTGTTTGATTTAGCCGTGTTTGCAAGTCGGTGCAAGCACCCCAGGCATTTGACAGTCCCATTTTCAAGTGATCGCGCTCGTTTTTGTACTCTTTGACACGCTCGAGAGCTTCACGAAGTTTCTCACTCGTTGCGGCGAGCTCTTCTTCGCGTCGCTGCACCAAATCCCGCAATTGCATCAACTCATCGCTCCGATCCTCAATTAGATCGTTACTAATATCACTCTGAATAAGAGTGGATTGGCTAGATGATTTTTCCGAGAGTTCTAGCTTTGATGTATCGCCGGAAAAATAGAGAGAGCTCGGGAATGGCTGCACAGCCGAGCCCGAAGTTTTCGTAGCATCCAACTCGGTCACAAGCTTGTCGTACCGATTGCGCATATCTTTCAGCTGCTTTTCAAACGCTTTTTTCTCAGTATTAGCTGCCTGCAGTGCCTCATTGGACTGCTCGATGGTTTGTTCAAGCTCCCGGATCC
The DNA here is from genome assembly GCA_002156465.1 of Macrocentrus cingulum. NCBI lineage: Eukaryota > Metazoa > Arthropoda > Insecta > Hymenoptera > Braconidae > Macrocentrus > Macrocentrus cingulum. The sequence goes on along the minus strand of MVJL01005985.1, from coordinate 31,686 downwards.
GCTCGATCAATTTTGTCTCGATTTTCTCCTTTCCATCGAGCTGCTTTATAAAATGAGCTTGTATTGCGTTTTCATCAAAGGTCTGGTACGACGTTGTGTTCATCTCACTGCTGAGACTCATTCCACTCAACCGAGACAGCGATTTCTCCAAATCAAAGATTTTGCTGCCCATTCGCCGCTCGTTCACGGCGTTGTTTTCAATCAGCGCCTGCGACGCGGCATAGCGCGCACTCAGGTCGTCATACTGGAATTTTAGCGCGTCATTCTCACGCTTCAGAGTCTCCACACTAATCAGGGCCTCCTCCAGCGATTTTTCGATGCTCTCCTTTGAATTTAATACGCTTGTGACTGCCACGCACTGCGCTGTGATGTCCTGCAGCTGTTGTTTGTACACGTCAATTTGTTCGTGAAGTAATTTCTTGTCCTGCTCACTCTGAAGTAGTCGCATCTTTAGGTTATTTGATTCTGCACTCGTTTGCTCGGGTCGACCCTGCTCTATCGCAGATTTCAACGACTCACACGTTTTCTTGTAGCCGGCAAGCTGCGATTGGAAGACATGTAGCTCTTTGGCATGCTTGCGCTCAAGCGCAGGCAACTCTGTATTGTAACGCTCGAATAACTTATTGTACTGCTCATTGTATGTGCGTTTTAACTCCGCCATTTCCTCGCCATGCTTTGTTTCAAGCTCACGAATTTTTCGCTCATGTTCCTCGGTCTTTGATTTTGTTTCCACAGCAAATTTCGCGATTACGCCCTCAGTGCTGCGAGTAATTTTGTCAATTTGCGCGACCAACTCGGCAATATTTGCCTTATAATCCGTAATTTCCGTGGCTTGATTGTTTTTCTCACTTTCCAGCGTCTTGACATGTTGATTCGCCTGGTCGAGTTCCGAATTCAGGTGTTTCAATGCCTCTTCCTGGCAGGTGTACGCTTGTTCAAGATCTTCGATCCGTTTTTGCGCGTCCAACGGTCCGGTCGGATCTTGAACGGATGGAACTGAAGTTTGCGCGGTTATTTGCGCCTTGAGAGTATTCCGAGCGGTAATTGTGTCTTCCAGCATGGATGTCAGGTGCTGAATGACTTTATCACGCTCCAGTACAGCCTCCTCGAACTCACCGAGCTTGGCCTTGTACATGAGAAGCTCGTCGCGGTAGTGAGTGCCACTGTTGTGGCTGGAGTTTGGCGAAGATTCCTCGGCGCGAGTGTTTTCCATCTCTGCGCTCAGTGACTCAATTTCCGCCTGTTTGCCCTGTAGCTGCTCCTGCAGCTCGGCCACGCGGCCAGCGGTTATCTCGATGTCGCCGTCCACCTCGCCCTCGCTCGCACTCACGCTGCTTTGTGTCGTGTCCTTCAACGATGAGTCGAATGTCTGTAAAGGTTATATGAGCGTTGAAAAAACAGAAAGTTTTATCGCCAGTGTGTTTACAAACCACCTCATCGTTGTGTAGCTCATCGTCGGACGCTTCTGTTTGGCCTTGCTCGAGATTTTGGTTGCGGCAAGCTTTGAATCTAGCCAGCTTGAAAAAAAACAAAGAAAAATTATTTGTCTTTTTTGATTAAGTTTGACTCGTGCATTGGTCAGCTTGAAAAAAAAATAAATAAAGAAAAATTATTTACTGTCTTTTTTGATTGAGTTTAACTCGTGGATTGTAGATTAGGAATTCTTGACATGAAAAAGTGAGGTTGGGTCAGTCATTTATCTGTTTTTTTGTTGGTATTATGGGTAAATTAATAATGGGGGTAGCGGGAAATGTTGTATTTTCGTAGAAATTGACGAATAAGACTGGCCAAACGATGAAAATAGCTTGACTAATAATAAATAATAAAAATTTTGTCGTGCGTACCATTTCTTTGCCAGCTCCCAGACGCCTCTTGACACTCCGCTTTTTATCATTGTCCATTTTGAGGAATTACTCAAATATATCCATCAAATTAAATATTAAAAAATTAGTATTTTGTAGAATTGTTACATGAGAGTCTTGTGAACAAGCAAACTCCTCGAAATATCCGTTTGTAACAATGCCGAGCACTGCCGAGAGGTGTATGAACTGAGCCGAAAGCGGCCGAGGCACGCGGTATTTCATTGGTCGAATGGTCGTCTGCTGCGATTGCATACTTCACCACAAAAAAACACCAGCATCGTGTGTTTCTGATCCAATGAATTCTGAACTGAAATTGAATTCATCAATAAAGAAATTCAGAACGTTTTCTTAATAATCAAGCCCTTCTTATTAATTTATCGTCAAAATTATGAAAAGTTTTCATTCGCCACTTGAATTGGACAGCATAAAATATCTCAATAAATTACCTTAAAAAAAAACGAAGCGATTTACCTCGTTACAATGATCCAAAATAATTTCGACACTTGCTTTAAGTAGTAAAAACGGCTCATGTAGGACGGGAATTATTAACACTTGAAAAAAACGTTCTATCCCATTGTAAAACCTGATGTTGCGTCGGTTTCATTCATTATTTTAATTAACTTACACAAATTGTTTAAATAATTTTTACCTCAGATTCACTGAAAATTATTTACACGGGCCGGCTCTCATACACGGGGTAACATAACCTCAAATTTTTGGCGTTTTGGCGCCACCAACTCATGAAAACGGACAGACGCGCAATGAAAATTCAGTCGCTCACAAATCCGTCGCCGTTGCAATGACGTTTCGATTCGTCGTTGTCCGTTGAGAGCACTAAAAACGGTTTGTAAAATGCGTGTATCGTGAAAAAAACAATAGTGGTTTCGAAGTGTGTTTTAATATAAAGAAGTGGAGTGTTGATTTTTTGTGAAAAGTGCTTTTTTGTGGATGAGGAGAAAGCAAAACCCTCGACTCATGCAGAGTGGCCCGCATCTGCCAACAACTGCCCATCATGAGAAAATGGTATCGTTATGCCTTGCTTTCATTATTATTCTTCAATCTAAGCTTCCCCACTTTATTTTATAACTTTTCTACGAATTTCTACGAGTTATATTCTATTTTAACGCGCGATTTTAATCAAAATCATGAAGGATGCTACCCACACAAACATTTTAAACATTCCAAACCTGTTCGTTGAGGGTAGTAGGGGGTGTTAGAGGGGGCATATGGTCGTCAGCTGAACCTGCGCATAGACTAAAAACATGTACTCTACAGAGCACAACTGATGTTTTTTGATGATTCGCAACGCAAAATAATCTTTTTCTCATTTTTTAAAACAACAATTCAATTTTTACAACGTAATAAATTTTTTATTTTTGGTCATTGATTGTCAATTCACACATCATTGACCCTGGTTACAAAAAATTTTTTCGCGTTTTCGACTTTACAACAGCGAGTTTCAGCGCTGTATCATTTCTGTCATTCATGGTATTCACACATCATTGACCCTGGTTACAAAAAATTTTTTCGCGTTTTCGACTTTACAACAGCGAGTTTCAGCGCTGTATCATTTCTGTCATTCATGGTAATGGATGTGGTGACACACACAAACTCTTGTCATTTCAGCGTAAACCTGTGTTATTGTTGTAAACAAAATGTTAATAGACTATTTCTTTATTCATGGTAATGGATGTGGTGACACACACAAACTCTTGTCATTTCAGCGTAAACCTGTGTTATTGTTGTAAACAAAATGTTAATAGACTATTTCTTAACTCAGCAATAATTTAACTGTGATAATAAGAATAATCTAGAGTGGTACTATGTGGAAGTGTCACAAATGTGGAAAGCCCGTTTATTTCGGTAAGTATATTTTTTATTTTTCACCATCGATAAATACATCAATTGAAACTACAATTATTCAATTTACATCAAGTTGTAATGATGCTTGCATGATATTCTCACTCATTAAAAATTAACCAATTGTCTCAACCCAAATTAACCTGTTCATCCGCAAGTTAATATCCATTTTCCAAGGTTATATATCAGTCCCCTCAATGATCCCTTTATACTCTGCACTGATTTTTATTTTTATTTTGTCAGTATTAATTCGTATTTCAGCTGAACGAAAGCAATCATTGGGATACGATTGGCATCCAGAGTGTCTCCGATGTGAAGAATGTGGCAAGAGATTAAATCCAGGCCAACATGCCGAGGTATTACAATCAAAAGTTGCTAAAAAACATTTTTACCGGCATCAATTAATTCTATTTTTCATCATAATACCTCTTCCAATGATTAATTCACAGTTTTTTCGTTCTGTAATTTGATTTAGGTCGAAAAAAAATGATTTTTTGAGAATTAATTTTTGTATTTTAGCACAAGGGCGTTCCTTATTGCCACGTGCCGTGTTACGGTGCCCTGTTTGGACCTCAACTTTTCGGCCATGGAACGCGAGTGGAGTCTCACACGAGTTTCGGCAAGAAAGAATTGCGTCCGTCATTGCCACGATCACACCTGGAGACAAAGCTGAAGCTTTTCAATCAGTATTACGAGGGGAAAAGCGGAGGGATCCGAAGCCGTGAGGTAAACGGTCGCCTGATACTCGAGGGTGCCTTGAGGATTTATTGGGGAGTGCGTGGCGTGATTCACCTGAAGGAGGACGACGATCAGAGGACAGTAGTAACGGCAAGAAATCGAAATTCCTGTCGGCGAAGTGTCTCAGAGGAAATTGACGATGATGACGACGACGAGGACGAGAAGCCTCAGAGTTCGGGGAAGGATTTGTCGCCGACAGAGAGTCAGTTGGAGAGTGAGCCAAACTCGGTGACTGCATCGCCGGATCATCTGAAGAGTCTGACACTGCCGATGAAGCTGGACGTGAAGAACATGGAGTTAGACGAGCTCGACGAGCTGCTGCAAGTCGAACGCAAGGTTGAAGACGGCGATAAACTGTATCAGACAATGCCAGAGAGTCTCCCGTCGATCAGTTCACATTCCAGCGGGGAAAAAGCACCCGAGCCGGCCGGAAACAGCAGCAATTCTCAGTCAAAGACCGACAGCATTAGCAGCACACCGACACATAGTTTCGACAGCTCCTCGGGCACGGACACACCAAATTTGCAAGGCACCCCGAACCGCAATGGAACCCTGCGTCGTGTCGAGTACTACGACAGCCTCGAAAAGAGCAATCGGTCCATTAGCAACGATGATAGTTGGATAGAAAAAGGACTGAATCGCTCGATGTCGGGTCCCGACTGTCTCCAGCGACATCGCGGCGATTCTGACACCGATTCCGTCAATTCACTGCATTTTAGGGAGGATGATAACATGACAATGTCCACTGACAGTGGTCTAGAGCTCGATGGAGTTGTTTTACGGCGGAAACAGGGCTCCACGGCCATCAGACGACGGCCTGGCGGCCGCAGACAGTCGCGCAGTCGGCTTAGACGACGGTGCTCGATTAATGGACATTTTTATAATCGTGAAACGAGCTTTTTTACGCCACCTCATGGATCTCAGATGTCAGTTTGGGTTACGAGTCTGGTTAGCACGCAAGAAGTTATTAATTTGATGCTAGACAAGTATAAGGTTGATGCTAAACCGGAAAATTTTGCGCTTTTCATCGTTCGGGACAATGGAGGTGAGTTTGAAGATTTTTAATGGCGTCAATGAGGTTTGTGGTTATTTTTTTGATACATTTAATTGGTCAATTTGTATATTGTTGATCAATTAGGTTGGAAAAATTAGTTGGATATTTTAATAATTCGTTTTTTTAATTTTTAATAGAACAACGGCGATTAAAAGACGATGAGTATCCTCTGGAAGTGCGTGTTTTTCTTGGACCACATGAAAATATTGCTCGACTTTTCCTAGTTGACAAGCTATCAACTCCTGAAATTAGTTCGGATGTTGCGCAATTTTTGAATTTATCGCTGGCTGAGTGTCAAGGAATTTTACAAAGATATCACTACGAAGAAGAAAGACAATTGTTACTTTTAAAAGAAAAGTACGTAGTATAAAAATATTTTATAAATTATTTATTTAAAAAAAATATATAATTTCATCGTTTGTTGTAGGTATAAAGAGATGCGTCGTCGGATAAAGCAGCGAATGGAAGAATTAAAAGTTCGATTATAGGTGAGAAACGAGACTAACGATTTAGACAACGTTTAATCTGGTTTTTTTCTATGTATGCAATAATTTTTATTAACACTTGATTTACTCAATTTTTAATTGCATACAATTCAATGATAAATAACCTTGAAAATTATTAATTTTGGTCATGACGTGATAAAACATATCGAGTTATTAGGAGATCGAGCAAAGCATTGAAAATATTTTGGTAAATCCAAGAAATTTTTTTTTTTTTTTATGAGATTTTTTTTCTATTGTGCTTTGGTCGTGATTTAATCTTTGCGTATGAATTTTAGAAAACTATTTGCTGCTATTGCGAATATATTTATAAGCATTTGCAGATCATAAGTTAAAAGTTCCTTTACCTTTAAAATCTAATGTCAAAAAAAAAAAACATGACATTTTTCACGAGGGTTTTTTTCTCAAGAAATTAATCCGAATTTTTTACTCCACTTGGCATTAATAATGAGAAATTTAGACTGCTATTCCTTTTTTTCTAGAAACATTGAATAATATTTTTTTTAAGCATAATTTAAAACGTACTCAAATTCGCTTATAGTAATTTACTATGCTTATCGTGAGCTTAAGTACCTCAAATGAGCGAAAAAACAAAAAGAAAATTTTTTATTAAATTAAAAAAAAGAAACTGCTTTGATCAAGTTAGCCAAAAGATCGATAAATAATTTGAATTAATTAAAATCTACTTTTATCAATAAAATTTATATCTTTATCTTGATAAATAACATGACTAACTCCCTGTAACGTATAATTACGTTGAACAGATTTAAAGTGTAAAAAAACACAAAGTAATATACAAAATAGAAAAATAACTAATAAAAGGAGGAGAAGAACGAAGAAGAAAAAACTGCCAGTAATGAATTCGAATCTTCTAGAAACAAATTTAGTTCTGTTGAACAATTTTTTTTTTCCTTTATAGCCATGACATGTCGAATAAATAATAATATACGTTAAATGTGGTACATAAATCTATTAAATTGTGAGAAAATAAAATGTAATATAGTGTCTTACGACACGAAATAGAGTATAAATAAAAATAACATTGTTTCTTCTTTGTAAAAAAAATTAATTTTCAATAATCCACAAACCTTCATCACAGAAAAATTTTTTTTTTCGTCTCAAAGTTTTTAAACAATATTGATTATAAATTATTTATTATTGGATATGTATTAAATTAAGGATGTAGATTGTGGGAAAAAAAAAACATAACTAGATATTGAGTTTGGACAGAATGGTATTTATTTTATTTTTTTGAATAAGTAGAGTAAAGTGAATCAATGCAATGTTATGAGTAATACGAATATTTATCATACGAGTTGCTAAGAACGAGTATGCATACTCACAACACCGATGAACTCGCGAGAGCTCACTGCACGACATTGATATAAGTTAAATGTTATAAAATCATGATAACAGTGATTATTATCGCCATTTCATCAACAGCATAGCAGCGTACGGTGCGCCACACGCAATAGTGCACGAGTCAATTTCTCTTGGAAATTCCACTGCAATTATATATATCATCAAATTTGAAAACTGTTATAATTAATTTTATTTTCCATCGACAATTTTATATATTCAAGTCTTCAATGAAATAACTGAAAATTAATGGAATTATTAAATGGCAAAATTGTCGATTTCATTGGGAAAAAAAATGAATAGATTTTATAAATTATTAGAAATTTTCATCCCTTTAAATTCTGCCGTGAATAATAATTTATCTATTGGACCACACGCTGACAGTGGCAATGTTGCGAACCCGGTTATCACAATGTGGCCGTGTGGGCCTTACAAAAAATACAATTCGTGTTCGCAGCATTATCTCGAGCTAGAGTGGATTATACCCATAAAAATGGCTTTTGCGTGCGACTCAATGTTTATCAACATCTTAAAAATCGCTTCACCTTTTTTTGCAATCACACACATATAAATTTCCTGTTGGTTGTTAAAAAGAAAAATTAAATTACACATTATAGGCCTAGCGAAAACACGCGTTGAGCTTTAGCATCGTTGTTCTACATTCAGTACATACTGAAATATTTTTTTTTTGCGTTGGTGAGATTGTTTTTTGGTGCATATACAACTCATACACAAGTGTTTACACATATATGTGTAGTTATGGCGTAAAAATTTGGGGGGTAATTAAAAATCTAAGAGTCTGACTACTCATAACGCAGCCCTGAAGAACTTTTACTTAGTGTGCTAAAATATTTTTGTATTGATTAAAAGATGGATAAATATAATATATTTATATTTAATTATAATTTATTAGATTTGGCACCCTATATTTCATATCAACTTACGCAAAACGGGCGTAGATAAAAATTGTTTAAGTGGCATCTGTGTATTTGGTTGTTGACATTAAAACTTTTTTTTTTCTTAGTCGTCATCCTCATATCATCATCATCATCATCTAAAATTATTTAACTAAAATCACGACAATGTATATATCAGGGTGGCGCAAAAAATCCCGATTATTTTTCTTCTTAGAGTTTCGTATAAAAAATAATAGTTTATCATGTTTCAACAGTCTTCTAAAAAAATCTGCACTATATAAGCATTTTTAGGGGTCGTTTACGAATTTTAAAATTTGCAAAAGTGATCAAATAAAATTTTTTCTTTGCTCTAATAAATTTTTATAAATGTAATATGAATAAATTTTACAAATTGTTAGTACAAAATATTAATTTTAAGAATTTTTTAACGACAAAATTCAATTTTTTTTGTAATACAAAATGCAAAATACCTTATAAAAAAAAATAAACAAATTCAACACTTTAATGTTAAAATTCACAAAAAGTAGTGGGAAAAAACTATTTTTACAAATTTAAAAATTCATGAGCGACCTCTAAAAATGCATGTATCAGGGTGTTTTTTTTCAACAATGCCTCTTAAAATATAATAAACCATTATTTTTTAAATCCGAAGCACAAAAAACAAAAATAGTCGATTTTTTTTCTGCCACTCAAAGTATATATATATATTGTTATATACCGACAAATTTTTTAATTAGTTTACAAACAATCGTCACTATAAAGGACGGTTAATTATATAAACTAATTAATTACAAGTCGGAAAAAATTGCTGCAATTGTCGTCAATAAGCAGCAACTAAATCCATACACACACAGTCTGTCTAAAATTCGATGTGCTCGTCCTCAACAATAACAATTGAATATGAATTAGAAAAATAACATTATATCGTAGACAACAACCGGTTATATAGTGTATAATAATATTATAGTGTTACAGTTAATTGCATCGTCATATTTCATTATTTTATTTTATTTTTTTTTTAATTATTTATAATAGTTACTTTTTGTGGCATTGTGGATACCATTGGCGCGAGGTGTATTATTATATTTCTTCCTTGAATATATTTTGTCAATCAATATAATTATATTTTGGTCGATTGAACATGCAATCGGATCGGATTGAAAGTGGCCTTTGTACCAATATTGAAATATTAAAAGATCCAGTAGACATATAGTTACTTGCAAACATTATTTTACTTTCATCTAAAACTGCACCTCAATTATCATTGTCCTGTGTAAACTGTCAAACGGAGGACGATAGTGTCTGATTATACAGGTATATTTATATACGTTATAATATATACTTTTTGTCACCTCGCGTCATTGGACGAATTATGGACAGATTTGACACGGTGTATGACAATTTTTTGTTAGTTCATTTTTTTTTTCTCCTCTTTTTTTCTTCATACTTTATTTAGTTATTAATTTTTTTTTTTTTGCTTAAAACTTAACGGTGCCGTTTTCTTTTTCAAATGTGAAAGTATACAGCTAACATATGCTATGGAAAATTCTATTTCACGGCTTGTACAGACGACAAACATCAATTTATATATATGTATAAGAATTTTTATATATTTATAATTAATATGTATATATAATAGATTTTATGTTTATGTATAATTGGTAATATATTACAGTTAGATTGCTCATTGTCAATTCATCAATTATCACATTTAGTACAAGTTGAAAAATATCTTTAACTAACATCCACGGTACAATGCATTGCGATCAAGCGTTAATGCGATTTTTTTCATGATTTTTCGTTTTTTTTTTTGTCTTGTGGCATCGCATATAACGCATTTTCACTCTGCATTTGCCTTTATGCTCTCGTCATTGTGCTTATATATTAATAGAATATAATTATATAATTTATAGAGAGGTACAGTGATAGTAGGTATTAGTCATGAAATTTTTTTTTTTTTGCAGAGTGATTGCAAAATTTTTTGCCTAGACATAAAAAATTTTTTTCTTTATTTAAACATAAATAAATGTATATTTTATTTTTAATTTTAAATAAAAATTGAGTTAAATTTCACGAATTTTGATATTTTTTAGTTGATGTAAATTTTTTAAATTTTTAATAAAAATTTAAGTATTGACTTTGCAATCACACTCTGAGTGAAATTTTATAGCTTAGGCTTATACAACTACACAGAAAGGTTATTGGATAAATTTTTTACTTAATAATAGACACTATTAGACATCAAGGACACTGAGACTCGAGGAAAATTGAAAAAAGATTGAAATTTATGTTAAATTTTGACTACAATTATTTTTTTTTTTTAGTTTAAGTGTATTAGTTTTAAAAGACTACATAATCAATGACTAATATTATATGTAGAACTATTAGATAATTAATAATGGCATCCTAAATGTTGCTTTGTAATATCTAAAAGTTGTCACTCCCCGTACAGGGCAAACTGACACCGAGGATTGAGCAAACTGTTATTGCACGAAACGCGTAATCTCGGACTATGTTCTGCCGCTGGTATTACTTCAATTTTTTTTCTTTTTTTTTTTTTTTTATTCAGGGACATGGCGAATTTACGATAAAAATCATAATTAGCACCTTGGATAAAATTGACAAGCTAAAATCTCAGTTTTTTTTTTTTTTCATTATTTTTCTTTTGTTTATCATTTACGTAATACCGTAAATAATAAAAAAAATGTAGATTTTTAATTGTATTATTAGGGCGGGCTATTTTTGAATAAGAATATATATATAAATAAAAAAAAAATGTGGAAGCACACACGAGAGAGTTTATAATCGCGACATAAATAATTGAGTAATATATTCATTTGTTTTATACAGAGGTAATATTTATTAATTTGTACGTATGTATACCCACTAGTTAATTACTATATAATTAATTTGTGGGTCTTGCATATTTGTCTAACCGATTATTGTGTATTCAAAATATAAGGTGCGCACGGTCCCTTTGAATCGAGCATATTTAATCACGAGAAATCCCCTTTCATCTTTTGCTATCTAAATACATTAGCATAATAGCTATATCCTCGGAACATCGATAAACCAGTTAAAAACATTGTATATGGCCTATCTACCTATACACAATATATATATTATATTTATAATATATGCATATATTTATGTTAAATAGATATTATGTTTGTATATCATAACTTGCACTAATTGTAGTCATAGTTATACGATTATGATGAGTTAATTATTTAATTATTTCTTACACGTATATCACATCTCGTTCAGTCAATATAGGAAGACCCTTGCCTCCGCCACGCGCGACCTGCTTACTTATTTAAATTCCTAAATCTTTTTTTTTTCTCTCTGTTTTTTTTTTTTTTTTCAGTTTTTTTTTTCTCACAATTTTATTCACTCGTTTATAATTTCCTCGTCATTGAATTAATTTTTCATCGCCTTTATATATATTTATATCATTAAAACCGACACAAATGTGTGACTAAACCATCCTAGGCTTATATTTTTTTTATTTTTTTATTTTTTTTCCTTTTTTGGTAAAAATTTGAAATCATTGAATATTCATAAATACACGTAATCATTTACTTAGAGTATAAATATAGGAACATTCATTCAATATATTATGTATATATATTCTACTGTTAAAATTTCAATATAATATTTTTTTTTTGTATAACTAAATTGTTTATTTATGTATAGATATTAGGTTTTGTGGTAGCTGTAGTTTTTTTTTTTTTTGCCCTGGCTTTTTCAAATGCCCTTTAGTATTGTTTTCCTGGTACTTGAAAGATTTTTTAAACAATTTTTTTCAGTTGAAAAGTAATTTTGTTTTGTTTTGTTTTTTTTTTTTTTAATGACATATCGTTGTATTGAAAATTCGTTGAATAGTTTGTGAGCTCAATAATTGGTCAAGAATTGTTGGAATTTATTGTTTGATCGTGTGCAATTGAAGGGAAGTTTTTTTTTTAATTTGAATTTCAAATTTTTGGGACTGTTAATAGTTTGTTGAATGATTTGAGTAATTTAATATATGTGTGTGGATGAATAAATGTGTGTGTTTTTGGTGTTTCAATATATTCAGTTGCTTTGTGATCAGCGGCGCTCGCTATCGGACAATCGGATAGCGCGAAACTGCTACACGTCCATCACAGCTGGACAGTATACCGTTCAACACGTCACAGAGGAAGTCCCACACGCTGCCAGAGCACTCCAGGTGTCATTTTGTTACTCAACTCGACACTTCTATTGATATTGATCTCATGGCCGTGATAGAGCTTCATAAAATAGATATACAGAACAATAAAAATTGTCACATTTCACTTGACCAATTATTTTTAAAAACAGACGAATAATGTCGTTTTACGTGCCATCATCACTCTCATCCAATTGTTAGATTGTTCAAGCGCCAGGAAAATTTTTTTTACGCGCAACGAACTGGTTATTTGCACTTTCGTATTTAAAATTTGGATACAGCAAGCCTCGATTTATTATTTTTTTCGTTTTTCTTTGGTATATTCAAAAACACTTAAAAAATATCCAAGATATTTTTTCAAATATTCTTTTTTTTTTAATTAAAAATACAATTTTTTACTATTGAATTGTGTTTTTAAAATACATTGAATAATTTAAAATATTTTTTAAAAATTCGTAATAATTATGGACAATGAGGGAACAATGTTTTGTAGTCAGAAAATGATTGCTATTTAAATAATTTTTGGTGTTCAAGCCTCAATGAGCGCATAATTATATCATTTAAACATTATATTCTCGATTAAAAATTTTTTTTAACAATTAAAATATAGCAATAACATAAAAAATCTAAAGAAATGTCGCGTAAGTATAAAACACCGATTAATGACCGGTCGTGTTCCAATTAATGACCATTCAACAAATACGATTAATAAACTGTGCAAAGAAATAAGTTAAAAGTTTTTAGGCATTGAAATTATTTTAACTAATTGATAATTAACCTAAAGAGTCACTTTATAGGGATAATATAAACACCGTTTGCAATGCACATGTTCCAGTTAATGACCGATTTCGGCTAGTACACGTACTTTGTAATTAATTTCTGATTTTTACAACTATCCACTCGTCTGTACGCTGATACACGCGTCTTCTGTAAAAAATTGGCAATCAAATAGTATTTTTTTATTGTCTAAAAAAGCCGTATTTTTTTATTTTTTCAATTTAACCAGTGGTCATTAATTGGTAACTGGTCAGGAACTGGTACAGATACTCTAGTAACATTTTTTTAGACGAAAAACATTTTTTTTTCGAGTTCTCAACGATTGGAATAATGAATTAAAGCTTACTGCATTTCAGCAAGTTCCCGAAAGTAGACAAAATACTGCAGGTCGTGCGCAATTTTTTTTTAGCCCTTAGCAGCGAGAGAGTAATTTAAATTTACATGACCTTAAGATATACTCGTGAATTACATCTAAAATTTGGCCGCCAAGTTGCGTTCGAGTCGGTCTCGAATATGGAGGGACGCAGGACGCAGTGCCTCATTATTATTTTTTTTTTTTTTCGTTGGCTAGAGACCTGATCAACCCGCGATTGGGCTTAAATTTAAGTTAGCACCTTTAATCAACTTTATCCACCGGATTTTAGCACTTTGAAAATCATCGAATACGAGACAATTCACGTCGTTCGCCCTTTTTTCTCCTTCTCCGCTAATATTTACATATAAATACATGCTTTGTTTTTTCATTAATTCATAATATTGGCACTTGTAAAAAACCCGGGTTTTATCACCCAAATTAGAGAAAAATTCATCTTCATCATCATTGATTGTACATTACTTTCAACATTATTCAATGATTGTTATATGCATATAATCATTTTATTTCTTGAGTTTCACTTGATAAATTAAAAATCAATCCCTTTCTCTCGCATAAATATTTGTGCGTGGTCGACACTAAACATGAATAATTAATAGAAAACACTTTTTTCTTTGTATATATCAGCCATATTGACAGTGTTGGACGATAAATTGTCTCCTATTCGAAATTCTTGCTTCCGGTGGTCTATTCAATGGTACGGACAGAGCTAATGGACAAAGTAAAGCTGTTTAAATGAGCTTGTATACACAAGTTACAATACTATATACATGGCATTCACTTATTTTACCTTCTCTCCCTCAAATAAATTTTTTTTTCTCATCCAACAGTCGTTCCCAACGACCAAGCCAAAGTTCCGTTCATTATTTTTTCGTTTGCAGCCTCGCTCGAATTTTCTTTTTTTATTATTTTTTCATTTGCGTGATAGCGAGGGCTCTCATTGCGTGGAGAGAGAGATGAGCGAGAGAAATAAAAATTTATTGCTATCCACGTAAAAGGATTCGGGATTCAAAGGCACCGGCACGCAGTCCGGAAGGACGCGTTGGATCGATTTTGCAGCACTCTTCTCCACTTTTTTATCCCACTTTCCTCGTGACGTCATCTGCAGTCGCCTTCGTGTCCTGTAGCACCCGAGCGCCCATCCTTTCTATTCCTCACGTCAGTACTGTCCTCGTGAATGAGAGAAAAATTTTTTTACACAGAAAAAAAACAAGTCGCATCACAGTAATACCAAAAGGGCGTAGTCTTACAACTTTAAGTATTGAATATTACTCAAGTTTTATTTATGTTTATGAATTTGGAATAAATTTTAGAGCATTTAGTTGACATGAAAAATTCTTTTTCCAAGGAAATCACTGAATGTCTTGTTTTTTCTTGATTTTTTTTTAGTTTTTTAGCAATAACTCGATAAATAATTAACATAACAAAAAATTTTATTCTAGTTAAATGATTGAAAATTCAATTTTCTACAAAAAATATAGAATAAAATTTTTTTGTATCTGCTTTAGTTTTTGAGATTTTTTGAAATTTAAACTTATTCCTTGAAAATTTTCCAATTCTTGCGGTTTTTTTTTTTAGTTTTTTGATCGATAACTCGGTAAGAAAACAAGATAACAAAAAAAAAAACATTATTCAGATTAAATTATTGAAAATTTAATTTTCTTCAAAAAATATAGAATGAATTTTTTTCGTATCTCTCGTTGTTTTTAAAAAATTTTCAATTTCAATTTTTGAAAATTCATATTTTTGAAATATCTTGAAAAACAAAAGCAGAATATCACAAAAATTGATTCTACATCTTCCATAGAAAATTATATTTTCTATCATTTTATTTTATTTTTTGTTATCTCGCGTACTTATACTGAGTTATCAAAAGAATAACGAAAAAAAAATTTTTTTTTTCGATTCCACGAGTAACAGTACTGATTTAGGTGTTTAGAAAAATTATTACGACCTCACATAATTACACATTTTATCCCAATTATTAATTATATATCACTCTGAGTGTTGAAAAAAAATATAGAGAGTATAGAATAAAAATTTATGCGAAGAAATCCAACTTAACATAATAAACGTTTCTATCATCGGTATTTTCCATCTTCATCATCATCACGTCTTTGGTTTGGTATATTCATCACGCATATCACAAATTATTCTCACTACTATAATAAAGATTAAAACTCTTCCTCCAAGTGCCTGCGCCTATACGCTCTCCTATATACTAGTACTGCACAAGATCCGTCAACCTTTTCTTATTAGCCCGTGATCTTTGGTAATTGACAGGTAGTAGGTCAGTTGGCCGGATTTAACAAACCTTCTAAAACTACAATAACTCACGAGGACCCAATCGACCATAAACCTGGATGAGAACTGCGCTCTTTTAGCGCTGGTGAATGTGTGTGGTAAGATGTTTGGAGAGGTAGTCAGCGCGTGCGAAGCACTTGCCACACATCTCGCAGTGGTAGGGCCTCTCGCCAGTGTGGATACGCAGGTGGCGAGTGAGATCGCTCTTGCCGCCAAAGGCCCGGCCGCAAAATAGACAGACAAAGGGTCGTTCGCCCGTGTGCTTGCGAACGTGCAGCTTTAGGTTTTCCTTCGAGCGCACGCACTTGCCGCAAAACGGACAGGCAAAACGTCTCTCGCGACGGTCCGAATCGCGGACAATCTCCATGGCACGCTCGGTGGCCTCGTGAGCGTCCTCCACATGCTCGTCGGTGGCTTCAGGTCGTGGTGGGTCCGCAGTCTCGGGTGGAATCGTCTCTGCAGCCTCTTCTATCGCGTCTCGCGCCTCCTCCGCGTCTCCAGCCGGACTTGCAGCCTCACTGCCTGTCTCGTGCAGTGCTGGCTCGCCCGTGCTTGACACCTGGTCACTCCGCTCGCTCAGTGCCAGGGTTCCGTGCTCCGGTCGGTGGAGCCGCTCCAGTGCGTGGTTTAGCCGGTGTTTTTTGAAGGATTTGAGGTATCTGAATTGCATGCCGCACACGTCGCAGGTGAAGAGCTTGTCGGCGGGCAGCCGCGCTCGGTGATTTTGCTCCCGGTGCTTCACGTAGGCCGAACGGTAGCGATAGCGCTGGCCACACTGCTCGCAGGTGAAGGGCTTGTCGTCACTTGGCTGGCCCGCGTGTTGCAGCAGCGCGTGCCGCTCCAGCAGCCACGCCGACGGAAATGTCGCCAGGCACACGCTGCATCGACGCGCCAGTGATGCCAGCCCGAATGCACCCGGCCCAGGGGGTAGAAGAGGACTCCCACTGCTACGCTCCACCAGTGCACCCCAACCACCTGCCTCCAGACCAAGTGCCAGTGACATCTGCCAACAGGTGAAATATTGCAGGGTCAATGACACTGGCTGCTTTTGTTTTTGGGGGTTCGAAGGGCTAGGAGTCGTTGGATTGAGGATGTGTACTTACCCCAATGTTGCGCAGTTGATTATATTGAGGAATTTTTTTCTGGATGGAGACAAGCTGATGGATATATGATGGATTTAAGGGGAAAATAGTGGTTGATATTGCTGATTTTTATTTAATTAATAAAAATTTTTTGAGCCTGGTCGAATTTTTGTTATAGCTGTACGGTTTTATCGTTTTTTTTTTTTTTTTTTAATGGAGATTGTGAATAAATTGATGAATATGATGGATTTAGGGAGGAAAATGGTATATTTTTTTTCTTGCCAATTTTTTTCGAATTAATAGAAATAAAATTTTTTTTACAAACATAATTTATGGTATTTTTTATAATAATACATATCTTTTTTTTTTAATTTTTAGGCAAAGTGAATTTTGGATTGTCAAAAAAGTACAATTGAATGAATTGTAATTTTAAAATTATTGAATTTCTTAGAAATATTTTTTTTTTTGAAAGAAAATACTTAAGGTCGTACTGCTGTGTAAGTTTTTTTTTTTGTGGTGTGACGTACCAACTAAAAAAAATAAAAAAATTTTACAGATATTTCTTTTAAATCGAAAAAATGGAATTAAATTTTATGATTAAAATATTTCAGCACAGATTTGAATATTCATGCGGAAATAATTTTTTTTTTGAGTATCAGTGACTATATCATGCATTTTTTTATTATTAATGTTTTTTGTAATTATTATTATAAATTTTTTGTTTATATCAATGATCATCATACTTGTTTTTTATTAGATTTTTATTTTTAATTAAAGATGCGTCCCACAAGGGCCTGTGTGTTTTATTCAAACTACAAATTTTTATCGATTTTCGATTAGTTGACCTTCATGGCAGTACAACCTTAATTGTCTGTTTCTTTTTTATTTATTTTTTTAGATGTGATTTTAAAATTGATTGAAATTAAATCAATTATTAAATTTTTGTTTGATAGAATTTTCAAAAAAAAAATAAGAAAAAAAAATTTTGATAAAATTTTATAATAGTGCAGTAAGTAGTTTTATGAAACAATATTTTTTTTTTTACTGTCTCTTCGCGCGTCACAGAAATATAACAGGGAAATTATTATTTCACTATATTTTAAAAAGACTTAACAACGACATTATATAACTTATTTAATGTTAACACAAACAGTTTGCAGGTTTTATTTCACAAATTGGTAATTTACAACTATGATATGCATTCGTTCATCTAAGAACATAAAACAAAATTATTTTACATATTATAAATTAAATATCAGTTGTCTTTATTTATTTATTTATTATTATTTTTTTTTTTTACCCACAGTGTTATTCGGTCATTACAGTGTGTCTATGAGTTAGGGACACATTATTTACCTAATTAGCACGGTGATTAAAAATTTAATTTATTTCACAAAGATTGTGACAAAGATATGAATTTCTTCCTCAAACTCATAGACAAATAATATGTCTTATATAAAAAAACTTTTTGTTTTTTTTTTTTTTTTCACCTGTGTGTGTACTTTGGGACGAGCATTTTCTGATTTAGCCAATTGAAATAGTTATTTAATATGTTACTCGTTCGTTTTTTTTTTTTTTTCCCCCACTGTATTTTTTCATTTCAAGCTTTTACAAAGTGACTCCTTCTGTTTATTTGTGTGTCATTTTTTTCGGTCAAGCAAGTTAGTGTGTGGACCTGAGTAAAATAATTTCACGAGGCTTTTTTTTTTTCTGTTGATGCTGGATGAAAATAAAAATTGGTCTATTGATATATTTAAAAATCTGAGGTTTGTGTATTATGGCAATGGTATATGAGAGGCTATTGTCCCGGCATTATATGGATAATAAAGTCATAAAAATGACATTATTACGATCTGAAACGCAAATGTAAAAGATCTGGTTGGCACAAAACGAAACGAGTTATTTGGTAGTAATTAGCGCGGGGGCGTCTGGCCGGCCCGCGCGTTTTATCGTCCGACGTGTATGAAAAATATTCCGTTGTTATAACACCGTTTAAAAAAGTTATTGCATCTGGATTTTTTTACCTATGTTTTATAGGTACACGTTTATATCATTATAATGTACAAATATTTGTTGTAAGTCTCGGTACAAACGTTACTGTATAGAAAAACATAACAATTTGTAGGTTTTTTTTTATTATTTTTTTTCTTTTTTATTATAATCGGCAATACGGAAAAGCTTATTTTTTATCTGTCCCATTTATTCATCAATTAATTATTTATTTTTATATCATTTCTGTTATTATAGACTACGGTGAGCTTTTAATACTACAAGGGCGCGGGGCTTTTTTTTATTATTATATTATTATATTTTTTCGAACACACTATTCGTCCCGCCGTGTTGTGTTGCTTTTTTTTTAACAATAAATCAAAAGCATTTATTTATTTTTTTGTATTTTAAATACTGAGATTTTGAGCTTTATCGTAAGTAGTCTACAATAAAAATTTTTTTCAATAAATTTTTTAGTTTATTATTATGATTAAATTCGAAAAATTGATTTTTATTAAAGAAAATTTAGCCCAATTAATTCTACAAAAAAAATTTCAACTTATCACTTCAATAGCAAAAAAAGTGTATACAATTTTTTTTGTTAATATAATAATATCTCTGTAAATAAGCCACATATCGAAAAATATCATGATAGATAAATGATAGGAAATTTAATTTTCTACAAAAAATAAAGAATACATTTTTACTATATTTCGCGTCGTTTTCGAGATATTTCGAAAAAAAAAAAAATTTTCAATATTAGAAATTTCACATCAAATTAAAAAAATAAAATAAAAAAACGTTATTGTAAGTATGTTTAAAATAATTTGAGTAATCTAACAGATATTTTCCTCGAAAAAATTTATAAAAAAGTGGAAACTTTGCCTGTTTCTACTGCTAAACGCGCATTTCCACATTTAAAATCTGTAGATATCGGTTTTCGTGCATTTCTACACTTTGATCAATGATAATATTTATAAAAAATGGTCAAAAGATAAAAAAAATTAAACGAATTAACTAATGGCAATTAATATTGCAGTTTACAAATGAAATAATTTTCATAATTTTTTATTCGATGTAAACTAGTATATTTTATTTAAATATACACCCTTTAGACATAAAAAACTTTCTTAAAATTGTCTGACCAAATTCTAAACTCTGCGAATTAATCACCCCTATATAAAAATCTAAAACAAGAAAACCCTCATAAATAACAGTGAAGTAAACGAGTTTATTTCTTTCATTCGTTTTTCCGCATCTGTAAAACATTTTCAAATGTTGTGTGTGCATGGGGCAGGCGCACGAAGTTCTGCTACTACTCGTTTTATCCGCGGCTTGATGTGACACAAGAAGGATGGCCCGGGAATAATTCTACAACAAGACAGCCGCGGGTATCCGGCCGATAAAACGCAACTCCTGTTTTTTTCTCTATATACGCGACTGCACTACTGTATACTCCACATAAGAAATATCCGCAACCGGGAGGATTGCCATCATTGCACGACCGAGAAAAGGGGGTTGATGAGTCGACGTCACCCCCGCGCGACACGCTGACCCGATCCACAAACGCGCGCGCGTTGTACGTGGGGAAAACGCACAAACTGGGCTAGTAGTAGCTCCCGTGAGTAGTCGGACGTAAGAGTGGGGTGTAGGCGTGTGCCATAGGCGCCGGGGCATAACTACTTTCTCCAAGTAGTCGCCGCCAGATCGGAAAATCGGATCCCCCCTCGTGAAAAAATTTCCAAACGCGATGAAATTTTTTTTAACCCACGTGATGCGTGGAAGTGGAAGCGGATTTGACTGGGCGGGGGGTGATACGAGTGAAGGTGTGCGACGTAGGCGTAGACGTCGGGGGAATTATGGGATAGGCGCAGTACAGAATCGCTTGCGAGCATAGGCGTAGGCTCAGAGAAAGCTCGTAGGCGTTGCCACGATGCCGAAGACGCGCAGGTAGGCGTGCCTTAGGGCGGCGCCAGGTGACTACACGTCTCTGATGACCTTAGCGCGTGTCACCAAATTCAAAATTGCCCTCAGGTCAGCCCTATTTCAACCCTGCACGTGCTTTTCGATCGCAATTTTTACCCTGCACGACGCCATGCGTCGGTCTCAAATTTTTCTCATACGCGTATACCAACCCCCACCCTCACCCCCCTATGTCCCACTCTTCTGTCAGAAGTCGCGTTACAAATTCATGGCCCGGTTTTACCACACACACTCTTTATACGCGCCAACTTGCTCCTTTTCCGGATAGAAGAGAGCTTTCAACCTCGTTCCACCCCTTCTCTTCTCTAACCCTCCGGAGCTTTCGTGCGAATTTTCTTCCGTCGGCATACACGGCTGTTCTTTAAGATTCGCATTACTTCTATTTAATTTAGACCATTTACTTATTCGAAATTAATTTTTAAGATTTTTTTCTTTTTGATAGAGAGTATCAGCTTTAAGGGATGTAATATTAATTTGGAGCTTTAAAATGTATTTTCTGATTTTTAATGTAAAAAATAGTGGAATATTTTACAGATGATAAATTTGAAAAGTGATAATTTTGGGGTTTTTTAAAGATGTACAACTCAAAATTTTTCAATGAGGAAATTCACCCAAATTAAAATGGAACACCGAATTGGCAAAAAAAATTTGAGGTTTTTTGTCGTGATTTTAATTAAGGAAATTAATTTTTAACTAGCCGAAATTGGACGCAATTTTTTAGAAATCAGAAAAAAAAAATATGTTGTCGGCAAAGGATTGTAAAGAAAAACTAGGACATTAAACTTTGGATTTTCGGGAATGATTTGATATACTGTGATTATATGAACGTGCCGTTAAAAAACTGGTGAAATTAATATTTTTGTACCGATGTATTCGCGGAGATCTAGATGACAGCTGAGAGGCCCACCATTGCGCGATAAAACGTGGCAACGTTGTATGATGTTGAGGTTATATATACGCATAAATGCGTGTGTTTTTTCTAGAATATTTGATGAATTTTTAAGTAAACAATTTATAACTATACTCTATTTTAATCAATTTTATAGAATATTTTTCACTTCGGTCCGCATAACCTTTTCAACAAATCGCCATTTTTCTTAGACATAGCTGCCACGTTTTCAACAAATTTGAATAAATGGCTCTGATTGGTTGCTAAAATAGTTTCCTACTCGACTGTAAAATAGTCATACTAAAACTTTTTATTTATAAAAATATTCAATATTACTATTAATAATCGAAATTTTTCGTTGAAGAATATTAAAATTTCTATGACAAATTATCATAAATTTTTTTTTTTTGAGTAAAATATTATTTTAAAAAATTACAAAAGGCCCAATATACAGAATTTGACGCGTTATA
This sequence comes from Macrocentrus cingulum, assembly GCA_002156465.1. Classification (NCBI taxonomy): domain Eukaryota; kingdom Metazoa; phylum Arthropoda; class Insecta; order Hymenoptera; family Braconidae; genus Macrocentrus; species Macrocentrus cingulum. Next base: position 9,337 of record MVJL01005985.1, on the reverse strand, counting down.
CATTTTTAAGGTAGAACCAAGGTATGATTTGATCCCTTGAGACAGATTTTATAAAGTTTAGATGATTTTGAATAAAAAAAATATAAATAAATATTATTGTCGTAAAAATAAAAAAAAAACACAACGTGTTACTTTTATATATAAAAAAAAAAAGTTTAAAAGTTGGAATATGCACGAAATTTTGCATGCCAGGCAGGAAAGGGAGGGGATAGCGCGTTCAGCGGCAGTAGGTACAGCCAATATCATCTGTATGTGGTCAGACATATTCTATAGATTTAATTTATCTTACCTAAAAATTCAACAAAAAAAATCTGATTTTATGTTAAATTTTTTTTATGAAATTTCTTGTAGACTACTTGACGATTTAGCTGATTCATGGAGTATTAATTAAAAAAAATTCTCAGATAATTAAAAGTTTATAAAAAAGCGTGTCTCTTTAATGATGATGGTAACAATGATAACCGAAAATACCCTTCAGTGTTTTTATAACATCTATCACGAGGCATCTGTACAGCGAAAATGACATATTCGCAACTCTCGTTTGGCTTCACACGCCGCGGTGTTTGGTACAAATACGATCGGTGTTTGTTTAAGGCGACGAGTGTGTAAGTATTCCCACTCAGAACCATATGCGCGTAACCAAAAGTCAACTCTCGTGTTATCTTGTGCGTAATCGACCTTTTTTTCACGTCCTTTCATTGAATATAAGCATTTAACAATTTTTTTTTTCACTTAATCATCCAAAAAAAAAACAAATCATAATCCAATATACAGCAAATCAAAAATTATGTGTGAATACACAACTGTTAAGGCGATTTTTTTGTTTGTTTAATACAACAAAGCACTTTTGAGAGTGTGTTATTTATGATTGAATGCCGGTCGTATGTGCGGATTAACGGTTTTTTTTGTATTTTCTCATATTTTTTTTTTCTGGAAAATCGTAAAAAACGCGTGCGCGCGGAGCTCATTGTATCAGAGAAATAATACAGCGCTTATTTTATATGCCCAATGTACAAACAATAAATAATATATATATAATATATATATATACATATATCAATATCAATATCAATATATATGCATATATAACCTAGCTAAATATTTTTTTTCAACGTTTTTTTTTTCCTTTCTCATTGCACTATTTTCATTCTATTTTCTTTTTCTTATCATAATATCAATAATTATGATTACGTGTGTGTGTCCTTTGTGGTAATGCCTACACGCCTCTTTTACGTAATAAATTCTTGTTCATAGCTTAAATACTCATAGGTAATTGTGGTGAAATTTTTTTTTTTGACTCCTATGTCACATATGTCAACTATTTCAATATATGCTGGTGTATATAATAATTCTATATGCAATATTTTTATCACTAAATCTCATATTCAATAAATCTATATAATTATGTCATAGAATAATACTTCTATGTGTTAATCTATTTACAGTGTCAAAATGTCCACATGTGTGTGTGTGTGTGTGTTAGTTTGTGTGATTTAATTATTATTCTATCACTCGTTCATATTATAGTACATATCTCAAATCTCTCATTCTTTTATTATAATATATATTTATATATATAATTGTGTTTAAGTACTAAACTATTAAAATACTAGTATAAATATCTCTTGACATATAATATATATTTCCATATATATATATATTTCTTTTATTTATATTTATGTATATATATAGAGCGTAGAGAAAAAAGGGTGGAAATGAGTCAAAACAGTTATTTCCAACGATACACAAGACCGGACTCAATTGCACCCTTTTTTACTCGGATTTATTAATTTTTTTTTTATTTTTTATTGCTATTGGATTCATTGCATAGTAGGTTCTCTTGCGTGAACTGATATTTCTTTATTATTTTTGTTTTTCTACGGTTAATTAAATTTTTTTTTTTGTTAATAAATGTCTTTTTTTTTTATTTTCAGCAACGCGCGACAATTGAAGGGAATACGTTGAGCCGAGAGCGATCAATTCGATTAACCAGTCACTCATCATATTTTATAACGGTAAGGTATATAATTTAATTATGTATAGATAAGTTATGGTAATATAGTTTTTATAATGTGTGCCATAAAATAATTCTCTGCACTGTCTGACAACTCATTAACGACATATTAGTATTTCAATATCACGGAAAAATAGATTACCATTATTATTATTATTGTGAATTGATGATAGTTTTTTTTTTCATACACACAGTCAACTAGGTTCAATTGATATATATATTTTAAAGGTGTACAGTCAGATATACCTCACGATTTTTACGCGATTACGTGAGACTCAGAATTTCCCCTTCAACCAACGACTGATTGCGTGCGGTAATTAGTATCCAATTCAGTGACTATTTTATCGATATACGGTTTATTTTATGGTTTTTTTTTTTGTTGGGTGACAGAAATACTCTCCACTGTGACCTTTGTAAGCAATGAAATTTTTCTTCTCGAAATTTGAAATAGTTTGAATTTTTTATTAGGTGGGAAAAAAAATTTTTTTTTTTTTTCAATCGAAGAATTTAATCGTAAATTTATGAATAAATTTTTTTTATAAACATTTTTTAGAGATTATTATTTATTCTTTGAAATATGAACTATATCGCGTCATTAATGACAAAATGGCGGAGGTAAATGGGGTATAATTACTTTGACGTTTTTCGAGTAGTGTAAGCCTATGTTACGTCAGCCAAAACCGAATTTTTTTTGGTTTTCAAGTTTAATCAATTTTTAATGATTAGTTTTGAAATGTTTGATAGAAAAAAATGGATTAGTGTTTTTTTCGTTGAATTTTTAAAAGGGTTGTGCTGTTTTTGTTTTTTTTTTTTTTCAATCGAAGAATTTAATCGTAAATTTATGAATAAATTTTTTTTATAAACGTTTTTTAGAGATTATTATTTATTCTTTGAAATATGAACTATATCGCATCATTAATGACAAAATGGCCGAGGTAAATGGGGTATAATTACTTTGACGTTTTTCGAGTAGTGTAAACCTATGTTACGTCAGCCAAAATCGAATTTTTTTTGGTTTTCAAGTTTTATCAATTTTTAATGATTAGTTTTGAAATGTTTGATAGAAAAAAATGGATTAGTGTTTTTTTCGTTGAATTTTTAAAAGGGTTGTGCTGTTTTTGTGATTTTTTTTTCAGTTTTTTGCCGATAACTCGATAACTATGCGAGATTATGAAAAATGTGAGGAGAGTTAAATGATAAGGAATTAAATTTACTATAAAAAATGAAGAATAAACTTTTTCCATATTTTAGCTTGTTTTTGAGATATTTTTGAAAAATCAAAATTTTCAAAATTTTGTAATATCTCAAAAATTGAAGGAGATATGAAAAAGTTTATTTAACACTTTTTATAGATAATTGTATTCCCAATCATTTAATTCTTATAAAATTTTCCGTTATTTCTATTATTTACCGAGTTATTGTAAAAAAACGAACAAAATTGTAATATAAAAAATTTTTTTTTATCTCAATCAGATAAAATAACAATAATCCTCAGTATTTGTTGGTTTTGAAATTTTTTTTTTTGGAAAAATACGCCATTTTGACACACAATTACGCGATATATATATGCAGAAAAAAATTTTTTTTTTCGTTTAATTATATAAAAATGAATGAAATAATTTTTAAGAAAATACAACAGATAAATTTTTGAAAGCGTAAAATTACGACTATTTCACATTTAGAGAGCGTTATACCTATTATAATAAATGGAATTTTCGATGAGAGTTGAGAATTGTGACAGACCTGCTCAAGTTGCAACCTAAATTTAATTATGCATCGTGTATCACAGCGCATATACGAGAGGGAATAATGCACGTTTGGAGGCCTGCGGAGAGCCTGTCATGTGCACGTTCGTCATTGTCCACGAGTGTCTCAGAAGTACGCGTCTTTGCTCGAGCCCAAGATACGTCTCGTTTCGCTACATAATTACCCGCAACCGTGACGCGCCCTCGTCTATTCTCTCGCATTATTAGGGAACATATAGGAGATGAGGAGAGATGAGACTTGGCGAGTGTAGAGACTTTCCGTCTAATTTTTCTTGTGCACGGTCACGCAAGCAGGTCACATAATTTTTTTGTTATTAATTTTCCTTGCCCAACATATCATCAGAGATATGGTCTTTAAAACCAAATAAATCGCTCAATTAACATCAAACATCACACATAATATAGCCAGGTATATATAACGTTAAATTAATTTAATGCCATCAGTCTAAAAAACTGTTTTGTGAGACAAATTCTCCCCTATATAAAACGCCCGTGACTTATGATAAAATACTATTACGTAGCTATATGCCTATGCCACTTATTGTTTTTTTTTCCCACATTTCTTGCTCCTAGTCTCTTTTACATCTAGTTAACTTTACGGTCAGTCGAGTGCGCCAGCTATCTAACTATACGAAAAGGTCGGTGCACGATCTCGGGAAACTCGCGCTTATGGGGGCGCTTGTTGAATGCATTTTTTTCTACTATACGACAGTCTGTGCAAGGCTTCTTTCACTTGCTCGAGAGGTTTTCCATCACGTAACACGAGTGGAGGCTCGGATATTGAGAAGCTGCCGCTAGTAAATGATTGGAGAGTGGGAAAAAAAATTTTTTTAATGGCGAAAATTAAGTTTTGAGGATGGGAAGATGATTGTTTGAAGGGTGTGGGGTGGGCGACTCATCAGATCGACTGCAGACATCAGTGCACCTACTTGAGAAACATCTTAGTTTGGCAATTAGTTTATACAAGTAGCGATAAACAGTTCAGACCGCGGGATTACGGCAAATGAGGTAACGCAATCAACAGGGGAGGCTTTAATTCGAACTAGCGAGAAGCATTCGACAAGTACTTCTTGTATATATGGTTCACGCCAATGCTTCAATCGATACTCGAGTACTCCATTGAGATGTACACGTGAGTTTGTTTAACACTATATCCAACCGAGAAACCTAGAAATTTTACTCAGTTAATTTCAATCAAATAATAAAAATTAACGATTAATTAAATTATTGAATTATACTTTTGTACCAAACAAACAAATGAAAATTTTACCATTTTGATAACTTTTTTTTTTTTAACAATAACGCGGGAAATAAAGAAAATTATGAAAAATGTTATTTGAGTTGAATAATTGAGGATTTAATTTTCTTCAAAAAATTTCAGATAAAATTTTTTACAATTTTCATTTTTCAAAATATCTTGAAAACAAAGCAGAATATCAAAAAAATTTAGTCTACTTTTTTTATAGAAAATTGAACATCTCAATATTTAACTGTAGTTACATTTTTCATTATCTCGCTTAGTTACCGAGTTATCAGTATAGAAAAAAATCCAAAAAAAGACAAAATTGTGAAATTTCCAAGGATTATATACCTTGGAAAATTTTTTTTGCAACTTATGCCTGTAAAGCTAGTTAATTTTCACTCGTAAGCCGCTGTAAAGTGACCAATTTTTTTACTACTGATTCCCGTGCGTAAAGTATGTCTTTTTTTCACTAATACGTAAAATGCCTAATTTTTTCATCGATCCTGCGCACTTTATGCATTTACCACACAATATACTATTTTTGAATTTTTTTCTAATAATAATAATAATAAATTTGAATAAAAAATTAATTCCTATTAATTTATTCGATCGATAAATTTTTGAAATTAGAAATAGCACCGTGTAGGGTTTAATTTTAAAAACAAAAATTTTGATAATATTTAAAATTGGTATTTCAGACATGACCGAGTCGAAATATAAAATTAATTATAGATATCCAACTAAATTCAATGAAAAATCGTTTTATAATTTTTTTCTAGCATCGTTGGCTATTCATCATTTGATAATATTTATAAAAGAGTACAAAAATAAAATAAAAAACGAAAATACAGCGAAACATCAATTGATTGAAAATAGGTGTTTGTATTTCAGTATTAATAATAATGGTAATATTCTAATAATTAATAATAAAATTATAATAATAAATTGAATCTATAATTAATAGTCTTAAATAATAATAATAATAATAATAATAATAATAATATTTCGTATGAATAATAATTAAGTATTGCAGTAACAAATTAAACCTTAACTGGCTATTATTGCTGTGTAATCTTTTATCGTCGTCGAGATAAAAATTTTTTTATATTTATATATATATTTATAATTATATATATGAAGTGAAACAAAGCACCATCATCACATCAAGGTCATGTTTATCCAAGTTGCTACCCTCACATTTATCTACAATTAATACATTGTACAAATATTATTTGCACTCGCTCGTGTGCATTAAACTCAACAATTCCATTTTTATTTATTTACGTCCGGTAAAAAATAAAATGATCCAACTAAATTGTCTTCGTGCAATAATACATAAAAAGAAAAAACCTCAATAATAAAATCTGCTGCAAATTATATACTTTTTTGTTTTTTTTTTTAATACTGTCACATGGATAAATATATTTCTCGTCTAGAAAATTTTGTCACAATTAAATTCTCACAAAGAAAAAAAGAGAAAAAAAAAAAAAAATCATTCAATGGTCCCAATAACATCACATCTTTATCGCACTAGAAAATTTTTATCCAGAAAAAAAATTTTTTTTTTTGCTTGCTAAATAATATTTCGTCTATTTACAACTTGTGTGAAATATAAAAATTTGTAAATTAAAATTACAATACTGTTCACTACAAGAAAAAGTTGGAAAAAAAAAAAATTTTTTTTTTCTTCAACTTTTTCTTTCATTCAAAATGATTAAAATTACAAATGAAAAAACACACACAAATAAACATAAAACAATTTGAGACAAGATGAATGGATGAAAAAAAATTTTTTAATGCCAAAAAAATTTTTTTTAAACAGTAAAATTTGAAAAAAAAAAAATTTTTTTCTGGAAAAAAATTTCTATTATTGTTTTTATGTGATGAAAAAAAATGATTTAATTCATCTTGCTCGGTGTGCAAATATATATTTGAAAAAATTCACAGAAATGTCAGAAATTAAGAATAATTCAGTGAGGGTGCTTTTAAAATTCAAGATATGCATTATTTACAATGATTCTAAGTATTATATAAATATAAATTTAATAATCCTCTGCAACCTAAGCTATATACGTATATAATTTGTTTTTATTTTTTTTTTTTATCTATACAAAAGATATGCGGCAAGTGTGTGTGTGAATATTTGTCAACTTAAGACAATTATTTATTATTATAATATAGAATTGCTATATTTCACCGCATTGCAACGAGGGACATTTCGCGCATTGACGTTATATAACGACTTACTCGTCCGGCCTATAGTCGAACTTTACTATATAATCGATTGTACTCTACGTCAGAGGTGCACGTCGTGGTGTCTAAGCTCGAGCCCTTTACCATATTTTTATTTATTTATTTTCTTCGTTTTTTTTCCGCATCAACATATATTTAAACAATTATTAATAAAATTTACTATACAACAATAATATTGCAATATTTGATAAATAAATAATTATTTACGGCTTACAATTATTTATACAGCAACCTAATGAAGCAGAATTGCAGATAATTTCAAGTGGCTATGGCAATTTTATCGCGAGCTATATATTGCTATTAATGTTTTATCGAACGGAAGTGTCCATCATGCACGTTTTTCACACCCGATGCCTTCACGAGTGTCGAATTAAATTAAATTAATTAATACTTCTGGCAATAATGTCCTCCATTGTGAACCGATGTTGCATAGTCATACAGTGTATCAAAAAAAATTTTTTTTTCATCTAAATATTTTGATAATCAAGAAAATCGTTTTAAAAAAATTTTTTTCTATGCATCATCGCCCACTTTGCGGATCTTCGAACTATGATTGCATGGTTACTATAGAGGAGCTTTGTTTTTTCAAGCGATTGAGCTACTGTTATAAATATAAACATAATAATTCGTACGTATACAGGTGCACTCGGCGAGAATTAGCATGAAAAAAAACAATGTTTCCACATTTTTCACGTTATAGAAATTGAAGATGATTTTTGTTTTTAAAGGGGTATTAGTAGAATCAAGTGAATGAGGGTTGTAACTGATGTTAAAGTTTTGCTAAATATATATTATTTACGTGAGACAATCAGCTGATGAATATATATATGTATATGTATTTTTTACAATGGGGAAATGATATATACTCTTGCGAATTCTTCATACTTGATTAAATTTTAATCAAGAATTATTACCATAGTTCTAAATAACTCACAGCGATTGGAATGTTATTAGCAGCAAGCCAATATATATTTTAGAGATGTGTTTATATTGATGAGCGAGGAGAAAATCACGTGTCATCCGAATTTTTCATGATTTGCAAAATTGATAAGCTTTTTTTTTATGTGGAATTTTTTTTTTTTTTTCGTTCTCTTCAAAGATAATGAAAATCACAGTAGATAAAAAGTATCACACGTCAATTTCCCGCGCTTTTATATTTTATCGTGGGGGAAATAATTTATTTTATAGTAATTAAAAAGAAAAAGACAAACTCATCATCACAGCTCTTGAATCACCTTGAATTTTTGTTTCTTTATGAATTACGTATTTAAAATTGTGTGTGTATATATTAGGGTGACGTAAAAATACTGAGTATTTTTTGGATCTCGTTTGAAAAAATCAGAATTTTTCATGTTTTAAAAGCTGTCATGAAAAAATCAACGCGGTACAAGCATTTTTCGTTTTTCGGACTATTTTTTGCGACTATCAACATCAAAACATTGGATTTGTTTATTTTTTGAATTGAAACTTTGTAGAATTTATTTATATTACATGTGAAATAATTGACTATAGTGAAGGCAGAAAAAAAAAATTTTTTACAATCACATTTTGAGCATTTTTGTAAATTTCAAAATTCGTAAGTGACTTCTAAAAATCCTTGTATCAGGCTGATTTTTTTTAAATGCTTCTTAAAACATGATAAATTATGTTTTTCGTTTATACGGGACCTGAAAAACGAAAATAGTTGGTTTTTTTTTGCGCCACTCAGATATATATTTTCTAAAACCGACATATATAGGGGCAAAGGGCCTGATAATGTGAATCTTTCTCTCATGAAAAAAAAAAATATATAAAACAGGATATATTTTATTAAAAAATATCTATATTTTTCTTATAATGAAAATATAATAAAAATATAAAAAATATCTATTTTATATGATTTTTATATTTTTATAATATCACTTTTGGCTGAAATACTTATAAAAAAATACGAAAAATTGATAAAATTATTTAAATTCAATATAAAATTTGTTTATATTCAAATATTTATTAAATACGTAAAATAAAATATATAAAAAATATCAAAATATAAATATTCTGAAATTTTGTATATTTTGTATA
>MVJL01005984.1:0-13963 GCA_002156465.1 Macrocentrus cingulum | reverse complement strand
TCTGCGAACGATCACGTTTGATGATTTCAAAAATTGTTTACTTGATCATGTAATTGTAATAAAAGATCAATATCTTATAAGAAGTCGTAAGCATGAAGTTCGCACAATCATGCAAAAAAAGATCGCTCTTAGCTGAAACGATGATAAACGTCAGCTCATTGAAAATTCAACTGACACCCTTCCATGGGGTTATATCGAACAGGTGCAATAACTTAATCTAGGATTGTTAATATGATTAAGTAAATCTAGGATTGTTAATATGATTGAGTAAATCTAGGATTGTAAATATTATTAGGTTGGATGATCATGAGCAAATTTATAGGTTTGCGAGCTAAATCATATGCTTTTGTAATGCACGAGAGAGGTAAAGTCAAGAAACGTGCAAAGGGTGTCAAAGGGTCAACTCTGCGAACGATCACGTTTGATGATTTCAAAAATTGTTTACTTAATCATATAATTGTAATAAAAGATCAATATCTTATAAAAAGTCGTAAGCATGAAGTTCGCACAATCATGCAAAAAAAGATCGCTCTTAGCTGGAACGATGATAAACGTCAGCTCATTGAAAATTCAACTGTCACCCTTCCATGGGGTTATATCGAACATGTGCAATAACTTAATCTAGGATTGTTAATATGATTAAGTAAATCTAGGATTGTTAATATGATTGAGTAAATCTAGGATTGTAAATATTATTAGGTGAATGCTTTTTTAATAAATGGTAAAAACATGAAATTCAATTTTTCGTTAATTTGATCAACTTAAACATAACATATCAATCAAACTCCCAGATTACTAATCCAACTATTTTGTTCATCACTATATCCGAACCACCTAACATAAGATTTATTCCCTCGTCTTTTCAAAACGTTTTCAACTAGGTACACATCGGGATATTGAACTTTGCTGAGCTCCTCCTCATAGAAACCGCCACTGATGGTTTGATCCTGATGGTCCTTAAGTTTATATGTCGCTGGGTTGGTGCGGTGCACTTTTGCAAAAAATGTAAAAATTTGTTAACAAAAAATGTTAAAAATTGTAAAAATTTCCGTTGTCTAATTGCGTGCATAGCCCTTCTCTAATACATAATTGTGTTTGCTAATGCGAACTTTATCTCCAACGGTAAATTTAGCAGTATGATGAGCAGATTTCAAAGTTTTGTACACTGTTCTCAGCAATAGTTCTCCATTAATTACGGATACATCGGCGGGCTTCATTTTGATTTTCGATGCTTAGTATTATTATATTGTTTAATCAAATTTGATAAGATATCAATCCATTCGTAATTGCCGCGGAATGTAAACTGCTGCCTCATTTTCTTCTTTAATGTTCGATTAAATCTTTCACATATGGACGCTTTCAAGTTGCTGAACGTAAAGTACATAATTTTATGTATCTTCATGAGAGCTTGAAACTCTTTGTTGTAAAATTTTTTTCCTCGATCAACGTGTAGATGCTTGGGGATACGCCCATCTTGAAAAACTGACTTCATTGCGTTTGCAACCTCAACCCCTGTCGTATTTTCAATGGCTAATGCCCAGGCAAATTTGGGAAAAAAATCAATTATCGTCAACAAATATTTGTACCTCTTGTTAAACTTTGAAAATGGAATCATGTCTACCAGATCTGCTTGCCATGTCTCATCTTCATCGCGAATTTTCACTCGACGACGTTGATAATTCCTGTGAGCAGGCTTATAAAGCTCTCGGGCAATGACTTCCCTCTTAAGATCCATGTTCGAGCTTAGTGAGTTGTGATTCTAGTATGGAGTAGCGATTATTAATTAGCTGCGCTGCTGCATTGAAATTATATTCTAGTTGTAATTCCAAATCCTTGATTTTTTTATCCTGTTCCATGAAAAAATCTTCAACCAATTTCTAACTGTTTTCACTGGTGTCTTTCAACGTTGTGACTCACACCTCCAGTTGAGTAATGCGTCAAGATTGCTCTGACACCAGATTTTTTAATGATGCAATAGCTTTGTTGCAACTAGCTAGATCTCGTTTAAACGAATTTGTTGTCTCACCCACCAGCTGTTTGACTACATTTCAAGAGGTTGCATCACTATCCACTGTCGGATTACCAATGTTACACAATCGTCTACTGTTCATATCATAATGACCATCTGCGGTAACTTTGAAACGCACACTCAAATTCACAGGACCACTAGTCCTAGCATGCTTGGATAGCTGCCTTCCAAAGATGTCGACACTCATGATTGCACTGAGGTTCACAATCGAATGAAGTCGTTTCCAATCCGCATGGCCTAATATATGATTCCCGCTACCCTCAATTCTTCAATGATAGATATAATCTCGTTTGCGTGACCATTGTTTCATGCAGCTTGGGAAGCCATCAGCAATCGTAGACAGTCCACCAACTCATTAGGATCATCCCAGTATACATAATCAGCACTGTATCGTTTATGGGCAATTTTTGAAGTCGGCAAGCCTTTTCCAGATGTACTTTTTGATTCCAAAAAAAGTTTCACGAATTTTTTCATTTTTCGAGTCCTTAACACTCGATTGGGACGATTTGGTGAACATCCAAGCCTGTGGGCATTGGAAGCATCTAGAATGCTGTGTTATTTATGACGATCATTTTCTGTTACATGTTTAGAGTCAGGGTCTCTCGAAAATAGCAATTCAAGTAGCCCTTTAGTTTGAGGATATTTTTGATCGGCAACATTGATCTGACCATTTCGAAATTTAATTTGAGAATTTCCAATTGCTAAAGTTTCATCTTTTCTATAAACACCACAATATTGTCGGGCACTTGGAGCTCTATCCATATTTTCAATATATCCATTGAGTTCGATATCATCAATAGTGTTCGTTGCGTCTTCTTCTTTATCATCTCCTGTTTCTCTCATTGTTTCATCAAGGCTGTGGAAGGATGCTTATCCATTGAGTTCGATATCATCAATAGTGTTCGTTGCGTCTTCTTCTTTATCATCTCCTGTTTCTCTCATTGTTTCATCAAGGCTGTGGAAGGATGCATCAGTATCATTTTCGCTAATTTCATCATCATCATCATCATCATCATCATCATCATCACCATCATCATCATCTGCTTCTTCTTTCTTCTCCTCTTTTTTAATCTTCTCTTCCTTCTTTATAGGCATCAGTTCAGTCGTGAGTGCACGTCGTTTTTGCTTCTTCTTTCTTCTCCTCTTTTTTAATCTTCTCTTCCTTCTTTATAGGCATCAGTTCAGTCGTGAGTGCACGTCGTTTTTCTGATTGATGGTGTAAAGAATTTAGGCGGGAGTATATAAAAAAAGGTGTATTTAATTAGAAATAAGGTGACTTAAAGGAGCTTAGAACAAGAACGTCTAACTTTGACAACAGCTGTCAATCGACTCTGTTGTTTTCCTGTTTGAATGTATGACAACGCAACCGCGTTGCCATGCATCCAAACAGGCATCTGTTTTAATACAGGGCCAACTAGATTGCGCTCGATAGGCGAGCGCAGTCGTTAATTCAAATCAGCTGATGAGGTGAAACCTATCAGCTGATTTTCACAACAATGGACTAATTTTTGTAGGGGAGCAACCACAGGTTTAAGAGCAGTATTCAAGGATTCTTCAGCTTGCTGTATATTCGATCTGAGCAACTTGTCCTTTTGTCTGACGGTATGGCTGGCCTTTGCAAGCTGTCGCAGCACTTCAATATCCCGATTCCACTTTGCGGTATCCATATTGATACGTTCGCGGTTATCACTCATCTTTACTTAAATACCTATATACATCAATATTTATAAAACTCTGAAACCCTATGTGGATATTAACATTCGGAATCATTCAGGAAACATTCAGGAAACATTCGGAAACATTCGGGAAACATTCGGAAAACATTCGGAAATATTTGAAAACTTGTTTGAATATCTATATTTATGAAACAGTCGAACCCTTTTCGATAGCGGCCATTATCCAAGATGCTATCTTTATCAATTACAATAAATCCATATTTATCTTTTAAACATTTCGTGCATAGATCTCGAAACGTTTGATATGACATACCTGTATTTACATGATCTTTATAGGCATATTTGAGGTTAAGTTCATCCTGTCAAAATAGAATTAACATATTGGTATTGTCGCACACAAGATGTTGGGGTACGCGCACATATGTTTTACACAGATGAAAGCAATCCACATTACGATGTCTTCCCATGCAGAAGAAGGCCCTCATATTATCCTGTTTTTCGCAGGCAACATCATCAAAGATCATGATCAAGTTGGTGAACTTCTCCGGCGATCAGGGACCGATCGACAATCCAATACAATTGCTGTCGTTCTTCGCATGGCTAGAGACAGCATCTTGCTGTTTCCCACGAAAAAGGGGTTAAACGAAAATTTACCTTCATGCGGCCGGCATCGGTGCCGATACCCTTCATAGCAGTGCTCTCGATCGGGAAACGCGTGAAACGACGACTTTCTGGCAGTCTGTGGCCTCAAGAATTGTTCTGTGTTAACTTTCAACAGCTCGAGCACCGTGTCTAATCACCTGGTGTGGTATTCACATCGCAAGCCTGGAAATTTAATCATCAAAGCCATGTGGCTCTGCCATTAATATCTCAGACACAGTTGTTGATTATACCGCAAACTTTATTAATATTTGCGGCTCGAAAAGGACACTCTGAGCCCGGCATACACAGGGACAATGTTCCATTGTTGGACGTTTTATTAACTGTCTATAGACAACTGTGCACCTGAAAGTTGTGACGTTACTTTTTGTACCGCCACTGGGACACAACCAGTAGGGGTGTTCTAGATAAGGATAGGGAGATAAAGGGGGGCTGAGGAGTGGAAAAGGGGGTGTTATATTCCGTGTCGTGGGGTACAAGGCCAAGGTAAACGGCAGCCCGACCGGAATATGACTTCGGGTAAAAAGGGCCGACCCCGGAGAGATTCAACGAGGATAGTCCAGAGATGCAGCTGAAATGTTGCCCCTCCAGGAAGGGTTCGGGGGAAGACAAAGGGTCCGGCAAACGGCTTTGGGGTAGCAGGCCTCGGTGGAGGATTAATCTACCCTCGCCGAGGAAGCCAGGGTTATTACCCAGTCGACCACCCAAACCAGGAGAGGACGCTGAGGGGATTCTCCCCACTGCCTACAGCGAAGGAGGAATGGAGGCGCGGTTCCCAGTCCACAGAATGGGGGAGATCCGCCACAGGAATGGAGGGGGAAGTATGCAGCAGACTCGTAGTTGAGACGCGAGAGTGAAGAGTCGTGCGGCAACCGGCAACGGGATACGACCGACGACAGTTACAGTGAAGTGAGGACGAAGGTTCTAGTTGAGTCTGTTGGACCGTCCCCGGTTGTTGAGTAAGGGTAACATGGTCCTGACTCCCCGGATGAGACGTGGAGAACGACTACGAGGTGGGTGTAGAAGTTCCAGTCCATGTAGAGAGTTGGAGAAACTCCAGGGAGATTTGTTATAAGGAATCCCGCAGAGTTGGCCTAACAAAAAGTTACGTTTCCGTGAATGGTGAAATAAAGATAATTAATCTGATCCCGTTTAGTGTGTGTTTGTGTTTGAACCCGACCCTACTCTCCATACCGACCCCCCTGAGCAGCCGCAGGCATATATCTCGTTCCGCTCCGTCTCTTACGTCGCCTCATTCCGCGATCTTAGGTAAGTATTTGGTTTCGATTGCGTTTGAGGTATCCGGGTTTGTGAATTCCCGGGATTAAAAATTGACTGCCGTCCGCCAGGGATTGCGTAGTGAGAGGGAACATCAAACGGGGAGACGGGACGAGCGAGATTTCGAGCCATCTCGTAGACTGGGTCACGAATGGCGTTGCAAAGTTTATAAAAATAAGTATATATATTTTTTAATAAAAGAAAGACACAAAACGTATTCCTGCGATTGGCGACCCCTCTGGTAACTACTAGTACAGTCACTATCACATCATTCAATCAGCGTATTCACAAAACACCACGAAACTCATTAAATGACCAAGAAACTCACGGTAATTGATTAATACTAGGGAGGAAAAAGGGCACGCGCTGCGCGCGCGCCTACACTCTATTACAATAAAATCTCGCTCGTTTCAGCTTAGTCTACTTTTCAAACTACGCGCCCTTCCGCAATCAATGAATTTCGTTGCTTCACTCTGAAGTTAGGTTTGGGTCGCAATTCGATCTTTTGTATCACCTCTTTTTTCTATATTAGGAATCAAATATGTGAATCAGTTGGCCAATCACAGTGAGTTTTCTGGTCATTTAATGAGTTTCGTGTTGTCTTGTGAATAGGCTGAATATCGCGTTTGCTGCTTTTGATTTTTTAACTGGGAGATCAATTAACTTCAAATTCAAATTCAAATTTTTTCAATGATTCCAGAATGAGTCGCAATGCAGCGCCACGAAACTGCACCGTGGATTTTTAACGGGCGATATCCATACCGGCCGCTCAAACCAGAAAGTTTCCATCGTCCGCTACCACACTATCGTGGCGTCACATCGACAGACAATAAAGGAAGCGTGTTCGTACCGGCTTATTCGGATTTTGATACGCAGTTAATGTACCGGCTTTCTTTGTGTGAAAAATCATGGCTCTCGATTGCCATCGCGTTTTTAATTCCTATGACGATTTATATCAATACGTTCAGCAATATGCTAAGGCTACGGATTCCGTTTTTGCGAAAAGAAACACTGAAAATTTACCAAAAGATGACAATAAAGTCAATCAACGATCAAAATTGAAGTACTGCCAGTTCGTTTGCGAATGCTATAGACGATTTATTTCTTGTAGCCAAGGCAAAAAAAAAAAATATGACGTAAGTATTTACGAGAGATTTATAGAATAATAATTATATTATATTTCCACAATAATTACATAGTAATAATCATACACTGGTAGGCTTGGCGGTGTCTATGTTTGCAATTTCGGTTTAGTCAAATGAGATTTTCTTCTACGTAAAAATGAGGGAAAAATGGAAATTCAGTATATACATTTACAACGCGATTTTCTAAATCATAAATTAAATTTTTTTGATGTCCATACGTTCCAGGTCGAAAAAAAACGCCTGCAAGGTGGAATTATACTACAAGCACACGCAAGACCATCAAAATTTCAACTTGGACCGACCTGATCCATAACAAAGCTTGTATCGAATCATAAAGGAACACACGATGAAAACGTTGATCCAGTGTATGATGTAGCTGGGGTCGTTGATATCAGTGAGGATATTATATCTGTCGAGATTAAAATACCGGACGAAATCTCTAACCCGCTACAGTCAGTAGCACAGTCACACATCGTCATCTACCAGCACAGTAGACGAACAGATTCGAATAATAACGATCAAACCAAAAGAATCGGCAGGAGGAAGGCTACTATCTAAAGGACAACGACAGCTATCGGCCTATCACTAAAAAAAGTTAGTTTTTGTTCATCACAGTGGATTATAAATTGAAAATTTTCGTGTTTTGTAATGTTGACGATCAGTCCCAAGGGGAAAAGAATAAAAATGTCAGATCTGATGGAGATCGGGACTAAGGGACTAGCCAGCAACGGAGGCTTATTAAACTAGAGGAAGAAAACTACAGTTCGCGACAACGGGGTGCCAACAGGGGTCACGCTGGTTTAGACTTTCCATACCGGCAGCGGTGTGGTGAACGAAATTTGGCGGAGCGAAACGGCATGTGCGTTTTTTTTTAAATAAATCCCGTGTCAAAAAGGTTAACGGGCGTATCCTTTAAGTCGCAAATGGGTCCATGCTGAAAGAACGTACAACAAAATATTTACTATTATTTGTACATCCTTTTAGTATAGACTTAAATATGCCATAAAGGGTACGTTAGTTTACCTTGTGACACGCAAACTCTCATATAACCTAATTCGTAACCTTGCACGATCCGCAACTATCGGCGGACTCGATATTTCTGCTTGCGGAATAAGCGACAGCTCGACGCACGTCGGAGGGCCATGATCGCAATGGTCACAGAGGATTCGGTGATTTAGGCCGGAATCTCTACTGGCATAAACGCTATCGCTATGATTAGGTCTCTTACCAGAGGAGTCATCAGTCGAAGGGCCGTGTACCGTCGGCTGCTGGCAAAAACAGTGGCGTAGCCAATGTGACAGTTGTGGACGGACCATCATCAGAAATACTTGATCATTTGATTGAATGGTTCTCCTCCTCAAACAAATTTTTTTCTCTTTTTTTTCACCCTATAATTAAATTGAACCAACAAAATATGGAGCAAAATAATAATGATATCACCTGCAAACAAACCACTGAGTATTGAACTTTAAAAAAAATCACGAATCTGGAAAAAATTATTCTGTTTTATCCTTAAGGAAATTATTCTATTGAAATTACTCTAGAAAAAATTATTCTCAAAAAATTATTCTATTAAAATTATTTCAAGAAATTAATCTATTCTATTATTATATTTCCAGAATACACCCTAAAAAAATTATATAACATGGAAAAAAACAAAATAACCGCAAATCCTAGAATCAGACGGGAAATAACCATGCGATACATGATTTCAGATTTTTCCTCTACACACAAACTATGTTTACAGTTATTGTAGAGCTTGAGATGTACCTAAAAGAATTTTCGATTCCTTGGCATCATTTTATAGCCACAATCCACCCCCTAAACTCGGAAATCCTAGAATTTGACGGGACATAATTATTAAATAGATTGTTTAGAACTTTTCTTCACTGAAAGACTTTTTTTAGAGTTACTTTAGGGCTTGAGTAGTACTTAAAAAAATTCTAGTCCCTCAGCTTCATTTTTAGGCCACACACCATCCTTCAAACCCGAAAATCCTGGATTTGACGGAAAATAATCAAGAAAAAAATAGTTCACGACTTCTCTTCAAAGTGAAACTTCTTTTAAAGTTACTTGAGGGCTTTAGAAGCATCCGAACAAAATTACAGCCCCTTCATATCATTTTAAGAGCACAAACCGTTATTGAAACCTAAAAATTCTGGAATTTGACGTGAAATAATCACGCAATTTGTGGTTTAGTTGGATATCTTTACGTTATATCACCGAAAAAACGATGTTCAAAATTATTATGAGGCCTGCGAAGTACCTAAAAAAATTTGCAGCCTCTTGGCATTACTTTAAGGCCACGAACCAACTCCTAAACCTAAAAATCATGGAAGTTGACGGAAAAAAATTATCAAATAAATTCTTCAGAGCGTACTTTTTTGGGAATGTGGCAATAACTATGATTTTGGTTTTTGTGTTTTGGAAATAACTAATTTAATAAGTGAGATAACGAAGAAAGTTGTTCAACTTGTATGATTAGACGTTGAATTTCCTGGAAAACATAATGCTATATCTCTTGAATGTTAAAAAGGTGTAAAAAAAACTGATTAAGGTTTCACAACGCCATTCGATGCCAGAGTATTGTTTGAGCGTCAATACCATACGAAAATGACAGTAAAAACTCTGATTGGGGCTTAAGCAGGTGAATAAATTTGCTTGTTTTTTTTTTTTAAATTGCAAAAAGGTGAAAAAAATGAATGAGCTCGTATATCGTGATCTGACGCGTGGAGATTGTTATAGTGGGTTAACATTTTTGTTATGGTTCATTTTTAAATCTCACTAATTTTTTGTCCCCTTTGAACCTGGGTATATAGATGATTCGTTTTCTCAGAAACCCTTGTTGTAATTATAGTAATTAGCTAAATAATATTATAAGCGTTTCTAACCCGGTAAATAATCCAAGAAGGTTCCGTTCGTAGATGTTTACTATGGTAAGTATTAGAATATATATTAAATTTACGTAAACTCTACAAATTCTTTCGTCAACTTTTAGTAGATCAAAAATTTTCATTTTGTTCGTTATGGATTGTGGAAGAACTGTCTCGAGATAGATATGTTTATCGCCGAGTACCATCCTCCCTACATTGAAGCAGACGTATTCGCATGTGTCGAAAGTTCAAACCTTCGTGTTTGCCTTGCTTTCCCGAAGTGTTTCATTATGGAAGAATGATTTAAGAAGCCGAGCACAATTACAGTAAGGTGGATCACTCTTCGTGGGAAAGAACTCAAAAAGCCATGAAGTATATTTGTCAACTTGCCCGTTTCTCAAGCCTCCCATCCAACGTGATTTTAACGAAAGATTACTAGAGGTATCTTGTATGTTTAATATAGATAATCAGTTTCCTTATTGCTTAATTATCTGGATTTTTTCCCATTATAACCTGTAGATTTTTCTTCACCTTCCTCCTAAATATGAATGAATCATTATTCTTATTATTAGCGTTTCTGACTTTTCCAGTTATCCTGATATCTTTCCGTACATGCGTACATCAGGAATAGTCGATATGGAAGTGGGAGATATCTGTCGGAGCATCAATGACTTCCGCAATCAGCATGGTCGTTGTTACACATGTCAGATTCCGGAACTCAAATGCACCCCGTGCAACCATTTATGCGTTTGTAAAGTTTGCGCTGCTCGCTGCTCGTGCCGATTAAGTTATAAAACGAGTTGAGCATTTCGATGCAGTCTGCCTTGTGTGAAAAAAACATTTTTTTTATTTTAAATAAATTGAAGTAGATATACTGCATGGAGTTTATCAATTTCCAGTAGATTTCCTAGAAATCTAACTGTTGCAGCTGCTCTCATGTCGCAATTTTTGAAAAATTTCGGTTTTTTTTGACTTAGCTCGTCAAACTAATTCAGAAAATATATGCAGTGGAAAACTTTATTTGTGTATGTATTTATACATGGATCATTCCACCAAATACCTACATAAGTTGGTCCGGGGGGTCAGCACCCAAAAGTCTTAATATGTGCGATCAATAGTCGGTATCGAGAAATAAATCTGTGATTTTCTTCAAAATTTTTAATACAACGGTTTAGTAGCAACAATCGATCAAATTAGTAATCAGTATCGATACCCTCTATTGTTTATAGAAAATTATCTCTCACTTGTAGACGGAAAAATTATTAAACAAGTGATTTTTATGTAAAAAACTCAAATCTTTTGTTCAAAAATCATGCCATTCTGATCAAACATCGACAACAAGAAAAAAAAATGCGATTAAAGTTATTAAACCGATTTTTCAGCAAGTGCGCCATTTTTCATCGATTTGGTAATATTTTTTTTCAATTCCTGAGAGTTTTTTACATAAAATATATGATTTTTGTTCTGGGGTAGATACAAAAACGTCATGGACAATTTAATTCTATGAGTAAATATCGCGGACATTCAAAAATTCGCTTTTTTTCAATGACACTGTTTTACCAATGAAAGGCGCTGCTGTATTACCAAGATCAGAAACGAGGCTCTCCAAAACATTGACAACCACGGCACAATTAACAGCTGTTCAGAAAAAAAAATTTGTTGTGGTTTAAAAGTGCAGTACAAGTGTTGAAAATGCCGAAAGAGCAAAAACGGATGAAGAAAAGCTGTTTCAATCCTTTTAACGAATCTCCTTCTGGTGAGTTTTTTACATTTTTCTGAAGGGAATACTTTGATAACTATGTATTGAGAGAAGAATATGTTATTTTAGACAGTCGTAGGGGGATCTAACGTCCATTTCTTGCGGATCAAATTTGGAGATATCCAAATGGCAACAATACTGCAGTTTTGTGCTCGAGTTGTCGGAAGGCTCTAACGAGAACTGAAGAACAAAACGAAAATATCGATGACAATATTGCTAATTTTGCTGAACCTCTCCAGGAACAGAATGCATCCGACGGGCTGCCCGAGGAATTGGTTTCAAGAACATCTTCCACGAGTCTGACTCTATATGTGTTGGATATCTTGTGTCGGGCCATAAGACTGAATCTTTTTGTAAGTGCAGTCCGATTAAGAAAAAATAGTGAGAATACATTCATCATCGATGAAAATAACTCGAACACATGTGACATTTTTGTTTTCGATAATTTATCAACGTATGAATTTGATATTTTTAGTCTCGGTCAGCAGTCGGAAAAATGAAGAGCTCCACGGTGCTCTGGCACGGAAACTTAACGCAGAATTCAGTACTTCTTTCCTAAATAATGCCGAGGATGATCTCGATTCTATTTAAAAAAAAAATGAAAGCGGCATGCGAGCAGGAAACTGATCGGTAGGATAATATAATCATAAATTAACTTCACCTATAACATACTTCCTGTAATTGATTGGCTTTTTCAGAGATCGGAAGGTTCAACTAATCTAATCGTTACCAGAGAGTCGGACCTTGAACAGGATTCAGAAAGAGTACAATTTTCCTCGTTCACTTCTTGAAAAGATCAGTTCTATTCCACCGGCAAACTCACGAGCAGCCAAGTTGCCTGAAAACGAACCTCGTGAGGATGCCGTCGAGAAGCTGATCAGTGATTTTTACAATGAGCACGAGAACTCTCGAGAACTGCCGGGCATGGAGGATACCAAATTGGTCAGAAATGCGGACGGTGCGACGCAAAGTCCAAAAAAGGTAAATCCTACAGTCAAATCCAAAAAGGTTAAATCCTACAGTGAACATTGGATTTTCCAAATTTGCATCATTGAGACTGCAGCATTGCATTTTCGCTGGAGCTGCAGGCACACACACCGTCTGTATGTGTACATTACACCAAAATTTCAAGCTCATGCTAGACGGTACAAGAAACTTTTTTACTTTTTCTACTTGTTTCTTGTTCTCTAATAACTTGTAATGAAAACCATAAATATATTTAGAGGCAGTGAAATTGACAGTCTAACCAAGGACACAGAGTGGTTGAATCGGTCACTACCGTTGATGGAAAAAATTCTTAGCAAAGTTGAGTGTGAATCTCCAGAGGAGTCGTGCTTTTATCGTACATGCAAAAACTGCCCGAGTGTTTCAAAGGTATCAAGGGTACTTGGAGGATTGTTTGAAGAGAATTTGATTCAGACGATTCGGTACAAAATGTGGACGTCATCTCACCACTGTACTATTATCACAGTGACAGCGTCTTGTAAAGATTTTCTTCAAGCGTTTTGCGACCAGATAACAAAGCTTTTATTGTACAATTTCGTTGCAACAATCCAAAGTCGAGTGTACAGAGACATGAAGAGCGGATGGCAACCAGGGCAATTTTTAGTTGCTCTCGACTTTGCAGAAAATTATGCTTTTGTTGTCCAAGATGCTGCACACGCATTCCATTGGAGCAACGACCAGGCAACACTTTTTCCAATGGTAATTTACTACTGCGAAAACGGTAAAACTGAGCACACAAGTTTCGGGGTGATTTCGGATTGCCGACATCACGATACTGTTGCGGTGTTTGCCTTCATCAATGAATTGGTAGAATTCTTGACAGGAAAATTTTCGATTGTTGAAAAAGTCTATTTTTCTGATAGAGCGTCACAGCACTTTAAAAACTAATTCGCTTTTGCAATTTTGATGCGACATGAGTGAGTGTGATTTCGGTGTTCGAGCTGAGTGGCACTATTTCGCAACAGCACATGGCAATGGGCCGTGCGACGGTCTAGCTGGCACCATTAAGCGCCCTACTCGGAGAGCCGCTCTACAAATGGGATCTAAAAAACAAATTTTGACGCCGCAGAAGCTATTGAAGTAGGCAAAACAAAATTTTAAAAACATAACCTTTGTTTTTGTTTCGGCAGAGCGGTATTCGAAGTGGCAAGAGTTGTTAAAACGACGGCTTTCAGAAGCCTTGGCCGTGAAAGGAACTCAGTCAATTCATTCTTCGACTCTAGAAGTGCCTCGCTCGGACTATTTTATCATTTAAACTGTTTCTGATTCTGAAAATTCCAGAAAAATAAAACTGTTTCCATCGTATTTAACATTCCGTATATTGTCAAAACCCACAATTTATTTTTCCCCGCCCTTTTTGTTTCTACCCCGGAACCAAAATCATATATTTTATGTGAAAAATTCAAAAAAAATATTATCAACTCGATGAAAAATGGCACACTTGCAGAAAAATCGGTTTGAAAACTTTAATCGCATTTTTTTCCGCGTTGTCGATGTTTGATCGCAATGGCATATTTTTTAAACGGAAGATTAGAGTT